>QANT01007286.1:0-22148 GCA_003254885.1 Purshia tridentata | reverse complement strand
GAGTGAGAATATGAAGTGTTGTCCTACATTGAAAGGCCTCGTTTGGTGTCTAGGATTGGATTGAAAAGGATAAGTAGTAAATTTATGTGTATTTGAAAAAGAAATTTTTAAGTTGAAGAAAGAAGATGGGAATAAAATAGATAAATTATGAAAAAACCTTATCATTTCCAATCCCCTCAAAATGGTGGGGATTAGCAAGGATAACATTTTCTTTGTAGCTAAGCCATATTCTTTCCCTCTTCTTCCTTTAAGTTAGAAAAACACTTCATCTTTTTCTTTAAATACACATGAATTTACCATTTATCTTTTCCAATCCAATCCTAGACACCAAACGAGGCCAAAAAGTATAATATTACATAATGACTTATAAAAATCTTAAACTACTCTTATAACCAATTAGCTTTGGAATGAATATTTAAATTTCTTCACTTCAGTCCCTCCACTGTACTTTTTACGTACCCAAATGCCTTCTCCTCCATCTCTTATATTGCCTAAGAGGTCCAACACTATAACTATTGCTATTTATTGCATCCTTAATTATCTTCGTCCATTTATTTTGTCAAAATTAAGTAACTAAATAGTTTCAAATTAGATTAATTTTGTTGTAAAGATGATTCCTAAGTGAGGACCCAACAAATAAATTCATATTATTGAATGATATTAAGGGTTGAAGTTACGTGCGGAGAATTAAAAAGAATAACTTTTTATGAGTTTATCCTTTAACTCCTCCTTTGACATTTACTATCCGAGCTAGCCCAAATGGCTAATTACTACAAGTTAATTTAGTACATTGAAGGCAGACATGGTTGAATACTTGATTTTAGTGGCTAATTACTACAATTTAATTTAGTAGATCATAATCTATAAAAATGGAGCCCTTATCCCTCCATGTATATTCTCGTAATTTTATTTTTAGTAAGTACTATACAAATTTATCATTATAAAATTTTTTAACCTAACATAATATATATATGTTAGGTTATATATATTATATATGTTAGGTTACATATATATTATGGCTCACCCATGACTGAACCTAACATAATGTAGGGAAAAATAAAGAGAGAGATTTGTGTTATCAACTTTGAGATTTGCCTTGATAAAAAAAAAAATATTGAGATTTGATTCCACACACAGTTTTTGGTAAACAAGCAGCCTAATTTATTTGACTTGTGCAAATTGCAGCTCATGCTCTTGAGAGTGCCACATCTCTCAAGGTTTGTGAAACACGTGAGACTCAGGATCAAGATTTCGGGCCTTTCGGCCCAATTAATCTGGGCCGACCTTCTAAAATCCATTCTCCTTTGCTGGCCATGAGAAAGTTTAAAAGACGGTTTGGGCTTGGCGGGTTTGGGTTGACCCGCGCAAAGTTGCACACCATCTTTCCTTTTCCTCTTGAAAACGCAACGCAATCACGCGGTTTCATTTCTGCATCTCTCTCTCTCTCTCTCTCTCTCTCTCGGTGAATGAGAAACTTGGGCAAAGCTTCCATGGACGAGGTGCTGACGGCCGCTGATGCCTCATCAAATGGATTTATATCATCTCAACCGTCCATCATTCCCTCCAATCTCCCTCTCCTCTCCGCCTTCCTCTCCTTTGCTCTAGCTCAGTTTCTCAAGCTCTTCACCACCTGGTAACATTCTCTCTCTCAACTTGTAATTCAATGTCTTATAGTATCTGGGTCAAGCTTAAGATTATAAATTATGGCTTTTTTTGTTTTTGTTTTTAATTTTATTGTTTCCATCCACTTTCTAGGCATCCAAACGTGTAGTGTAATGTTCATTGATTTGTTATTTTGAATTTTTAGGCAAATTTGCTTGATGGGGGTAATGGGGGTCCTTCTGACTTTGTCAAATTCTTTGATGATTTGAGTAAATTGGCTTTTGAGTTTAATTTACATGCACCATTTTGGCTAGTAGCTTAAGATATTTCTGCTTCAACATGTTAATTAAAAGTAAATGGATTTCTGTTTAGTTTTTTCTGTTGTTATTTTGTTTTACATTTTAACTATTTCTAGCAAATTAGTTGTTTGCTTAGTTTTTCAATATTTCTTCATAGACGTGCAGGTACAAAGAGAAAAGATGGGACTCTAGAAGGATGCTTGGGTCAGGAGGAATGCCCTCATCGCATTCAGCAACTGTGACAGCACTTGCAGCTGCCATTGGTTTCCAGGAAGGAGCTGGAGGGTCGGCATTTGCCATTGCAGTGGTTTTGGCATGCGTTGTATGTAACTCTTAACCAGGTCTTGTTCATTCTTTTGTGTAGGCATGTTTGCTCATGTTTCTCTTTTGGGTTGGTATGTGAAATGATCAACATAATGTCAAAATTCCGTTTGTTTGCGTAATTTTAATGTTGTACTCTGAAACTTCAATTGCATGTCTGTTGCTGCAGAGTCATCTCTCCGACTTCTGTAAAAGGATTATGTCTTTTTTATTCATCATCAACTTGCCATTAGTGATTTCAGTGTGTAATACTGTATAAATGGGGTTTAATTCATTTATCAGTTCTGTAAACCTGATTTTACAGCAGCTTAGGTGTGTTATATGAAGTAGGTGTTATTTTGTATATCTTGGACCAAGTATTCTTTAGTTGAAGAGAAGATCTAATCAAGCCTTTCATTGGTTTAGAATTGTTATTGCTTAAATTTAACTCTCTTGTAAAAATATAAATACACTCAGTAGGTTCTTTTTCCCACTTTCTGAGCAAATATATGTTTTCTGCTTCATGGATGAGGTTAGAACAGTTATATTTGTAGGCTGAGTAGAAACCCTTGATACCAAAGTTGCTGTAAGTGATTGGGTGAAGGTATGTGACCTCAAACATAGATAAATCACGGAACCACAAACATCTCAACTAATTATAATTCAAAAGACCATGCATATATCCTCCAGTTCTCTTTGTTTTTTGTCAATCAATTTAAAAGATGGCAAGTAGTCATTCTTGCATTTGTATTACATCATTCTCAGTCTGGTTTTCATTACTGTCCATAATTAATATGCCGTCTTCATTTTTTTATGGAGTTAGTCGCCTGTATTTATAATTATTGTTTCTTGCAGGTAATGTATGATGCTACTGGTGTAAGACTGCATGCTGGACGCCAGGCTGAAGTAAGAATCTTTTCTAGCCATCAACCTACACTGTTGATTGTATACATAGAATTGCACCATCTAAAGTATTGGGGCAATTTGGTGATTGTATACAGTATATGTGCTTTGTGGCAAAGCTTGTTGTATTATTTGCTAATTTAATACAAGATGTTGCTTATTGCAGTTATTAAATCAAATAGTGTGTGAGCTACCTCCAGAACACCCTGTTTCTAATGTTAGACCTCTTCGAGATTCACTCGGTCATACCCCATTTCAGGTTTGTTGCATTGTTCAATCATGCACTTAATATTAAATGGCAAGGACCAATAATCAGAACCTTGAAATTGAATGATCTTAACTTGCATCTCTGTGTTGTGCTCTAGAAGAAATTTCTAGTTGATGATGGAACTCTAATACACAGCATAAAACCTTTATATTACTAATTTTTGTTTCATTGTTATGGTTTCAGGTTCTTGCAGGTGCATTGTTGGGATGTATAGTAGCTTACCTCATGAAAAACTCCGGTTAGCGGAGAGTTAACTTAATTAGTGATTATTCTCTGACCTCCTGAATCGAAATTTCCCTGGCTCTAGAGTTCATTGCAAGCATTTCCACAAAAGATTTCTCGGCGTTTATCTTTTAAATTTTATTTTATCATCGACAGTGAAAGGGACTGAGCAAAAAGTATGTCAAGTTTACTCAGAATTCAAATGTAAAAAACTTAGAAAGTGTGTTCTGATGCGTTTTCATCACTTGGCTGCATGAAAGTTCATCTGAAGGACAAAAAATGATTTTCAGCTCGGATATTCCACAGTACCATACAATCTAACTCATTGGTGGGGCTCCTGAAAACTCTTGCCATTTCGATGAATACAACCTTACTCTATATAGTGCTTAAAGCCAACAATTTTGTGGACAACTGAGATCTTGTGGCAGCAGACTATGTTAAGGGCTATTGTTTTTTTGTTAGGAGTGCCAACCAAGATATGCGCTTCCAAAAAGTTAGAAAGTGCTGGATATCATCTTAACAATTAAATTGAGTTTTTTTATCTTTTCTTCTGGTCGAATACAATTAAATTGAGTTAATCCAGCATTTTTTCTATTTCAAATGGAAATACGGCCTCGAATCTTTAAAGACTGTCATGGCTTAAATTTTATGATTGTTTATTTATGAATTCCAAATTCCACAAAGCAAAGGCCAACTAGCAACTCAACCCCCCCAACCTAGATCTTATTGGCAACCTCTGAATGCCGAAACAAGTCACTTGATTTCATGTGGAAGTAAATACTTCACCGTGCACAGTTATTACTGAAGGAAAAATATAACATCAAAATAGAAAAGAATTGATGCTTTTATCAAGAAAGAAAAACAAGCATTCATGGATATATTACTACATCATCTCCCACTAATGCAACTTATAAAAAATTATTATAAGCGGTCCAATAGCAAAAAAAGAAGTTATAAGCGGTCAACGAGAACATGGATTCTGATGGATTACCATCATCAAATTGAAAAGCTAAAGAAAATACTCAAATTCATTCATGATTTCTTACGATGGAGGTTGTCTTTTATATAGCAAATAGTATACGAGGGTTTCTACCCATCAGCTAATTAATACTCATTTGGCCAAATGATGCATAATGTTCCATCAATCAATCTCTCTGTGTAGTTAATTACATCTTCAAATGTATGCATTTGTTGTCGTGACACTCAGCTTATGTAATAGTGATTTTTAAATAAATTTAGTTGAGCTTCATATTACTTTCTCATCTATATGGGCATACAGATCGCTTGAAGCTTATTTTTTGTGATGAGAAATATTTGAAACTATAAAATTGATTTGAAATCAACACAATGACATGACATAGTCATGGAAAATGTACATTGGCCTTTCAGGAGTGGAGCTGAGAAATCCCTGTAGCTTGCCAAGCAATCTATTGGAAAAGAATACATTGTAGTACTACAAATACATCCAAAAGCAAATTATCCTAGTACATCAAAAAGAAGGAATATAAGTTTGATTGCAAGGGCCATGGCCCCTCCTAGTCCTTTCTGTGTTCTGCCCGTCTCTACAATCGAACAATTTCATGAACAAAGAGAAGATGGGATGAATTAGAGTTCAGCCTGCCATGCTCATCTTTTTCCCTATTAACTACTACTTCATCCCCTGAATGTTTAGCAAGAGATTATCAGAGTTCAGCAAAGCTTTGTTGGATGAATTGGAGATAATTTGTGCAATTTCTCTTGCAGCTTCAATTTTCCTTAGAGTGATAAATGCTGGATTGTTGGCGATGGCTTGACCAATCAGCTCTGCACTCGTGGCTTCACCCTGGAAAGCAGAGCAAGTTTAATCAAAGGAGGAAAACTGCATAAGCTAAACAAATTAATGAGGAGAAAAGAAAAAATGGAAAATCCCACATACATACTTTTATTACCACTTAAAGTACGAAACTGTAAATAAGATATCATTTTAAAGACCTTATATGGGGAATGAGATATTTAAAACGCTCACCACGTTTGTTCCCAAAATATGCAATAGAATGAAAAAGCCATTAACTGGCACTGGTACAAAGTGAGTTCTGGGGAAAGGAGATGTCTTTCGAGCTCTCAAGAACTGAAATGGTCCTGAGACTTGATATTACTCCAGAAATGGATGCTGGAAAAATGACGGATGCTCTTGAGCAGTATGCCTGGATATGAGAAGCCATGACTTGACCAACCAACTTGACCAAAGAAGCACATGTTTAATACAAGGGGTTGACATTTGATCACGAGGAAAAATGATTCTGTTTAGTTTTTGTTTGGGTCTTCTATTTACTACTGCTAAATATCTATCAGTTCTCATTACCACAAAATGAAGAGGCAACAGATTAATGTAGGAGCCCAAGAACCACAGTCTTTCCTTAACATTGATACACGGTAAGGAGAAATAAAGACATTGCAGAAACTTGCACTAAACACAAAAATGCCCAAATTTGAGGAATCAGCATCCTTTATCTCACCTGTGCTCTTATAATAGCACTTTTCTTGTCTTGTTCAGCTTTTTCCACAACAAATTTAGCCCGCTCGGCATCTTGTGCAGCCACCTGTTTGGCTTCAATTGCAATCATAAACTCCTTCCCAAAAGTCAGATTAGTGATCGACACATCATCCAATGCAATATTGAAATAGGCTGCCCTCTCTGTCAAAATCTTCCGGATTTCCCTACTAACAGCCTACAAATTAAATTGAATACAGTTAATAAACAGTCAGTGACACCTGGAAATTGTACCATCTTTAACTTATCCTTTAGATAATATATACAAAGCTAAGGTATATAAACTCACAATGTACCAGAAAGGAAAAATTAAAAGCAAAGACCCTTCAGAACATGGGTATGGCTTCAACTGATATAAATTCAGTTTCAGTTTGTGAAAAATGTTCTCAAAACAAGAAAATTTAGTCAGAAATTGTTTGATTTAGTAAAAGATGAACCAAAAAACAGTCCTAGTTATGGCTAACAGAAAACAATAGGCTTTGCTACTTACCTCTCTCTGAGTAATGAGTTGACTGGCATTGTACTGTGCAACTACAGATTTCAAAGTTTCATGGATAATTGAAGGCAGGACCCTCTCAACATAGTTCTCACCAAGAGTTCGATAAACTGTAGGTAATTGGTCTGGCACAGGACGGGTCAGAACTCGAAGCCCTATTCTCACCTGTAAAGCAAAACCAAGGTAAAATTTAGAAAGATCATTATACTAACAATAACTACAACTGTCACCCTTTCAACTATATATCTTAATAAACATTATAAACACCACTAGAAATCTACACATAGGTAGAACAGGTTCAACTATATGTAACAAGCTATCTGAAAGTAGGGGTTAAAAAGTGAATAGATGCAACAAGAGGTCATGCAAGTGTTTAAAACCTTTGAGGTACATAGTTCATGGAATATTTTTTTAGTTCATCAGGACCTATCTGAAAGTAATTCAATATTTTCATTTTCAGATGGAAAATAACTGATAAAAATCCAAAGACATTTTAAGATCATTTTCAAAGTTTATTTCAAAATGTAAATAAGGTATTGGGAACAATGGTTTAGAAAAAGACCGAATTTTTGCATTCACAGCTTCTAGCACATTAAATGGTCACTTCTTAAAAATGTTAGCTGTAGGATTTTCATAATCTTTATAGAACATAAATAAGAAAACATCATACCATCTGGAGGTCACGGCTTCCAGAAACACTCTCAACTACTTGGGGTCGTGCGCGGACATCATAGATGACGGGCCTCTCAAACCATGGAATCATCAAGTGTGTTCCTTCAGGATAAACCTGCACTTCTATGAAGTAAGCATATTGTATTGACATAGTCAATATAAAAGTAAAAAATAACAATGAATCTCATTATTGATTAGTCCTTTTAAGGTATTGTGGCGATGTGGTGAACTCATCATTGAGTCGTGACAGATATGTTAAACAAAAAAAAAAAAAAAATCCATTCTCTGTCTCTGGCAAGTGATAGGGTAAATCAGTAGTTCTTCATATTTCTAAAGGCCAAAATGGTCTTGATACTATAAAATCCAAAAGTTCAAAATAACAAATAGCTTTTTTCATGCGTCTCTAAAAAATTTTGGGCAAAATATATGAGCGGAAGTAAAGCCAGACAACAGTTATGCTATTCGTAGGAAAAGAAAAGTAATTACTAAACTTTACATATTTCCTAAGTAGAAGAATATGAGGAAGTATTAACCTTATCTTTGATACCAGTGATACGGTTGAACACAATGGCTCGATGACCTCCTTCAACATTGTAGAGACTATTGTTAAGTCCATAAAAACCGAGACCACCAACAATTCCCACTGCAAGCAAAGTGGAAATCCCACGACCGCTTGGCACTTGGGGAACTTTCATGTTTTTAAAATTCATTTTGATCCTGAGGATGTACAAAGTTAATGTCAATGTTAGATAATCAAATGAAAGTATTCAATTTTACCTCTTGCTGTAATATAAATGGAAAACGGAAATCGAAAAAAGAGAAATGTGAAAGGTATACATTTTAAAACATTACTGAAAAGGAAAACACAACTACATTTCTTATCGATTCTCTTTCCTTTTTCGTTACTTCCACAAATAGAAAACCGAAACTCCAGTAACCTCTATAATAAAATTAGCGACGAACTAAATATGTTTAGTTCTCTCTTTCCAACACTAGCTGTGCAACCAATAAGAACACAACACGCAAACGTGAAAACGCCAAAAGATGACAAAAAATGAGCCCCAAATTGTGAATCTCGTAGATGGTTTCAACAAATTAAACTAAGTGCAAAAAGATAAAAATGAATTCTTATATCATACTGTTCATGAAATTTTCTTAACCACCAAACACAAGAAGTAATGCATAAACAATATATTTGGAAGAAAATCAGAAGGCAAACCCAACTTGTACAACTCATTTTTCGTCTCCTGGACAGTAAACACAGAACGAATAAACGATATTCCCGGTAAACCGAGAACGAATAAACGACAACCCCTTGAAATCTAAGATCCAAAAGGTTGATCTTTTCACCAAATTTTCCATTGCTTTCGTTTGCTAAGTGACTAACTTCTTAATTAGCCAAACACAGAATAGAAATGAAAAAAGAATAGAGATTGAAACCCGAAAACAAAGAGATCAATATACCTGATAGTCGCCAATGGACCAAATGAGATGTACGGAGCTCGGTTTAGGGTTTATGGTTATAATATCAGACCACAAATACAAACAAATGGTTTATTGGCGACTATAATAAATGCGAGAGAATGCTTGGGAAAGGGGTTAGCCGTTTACTGATTTCTGTGTCGTATCAGTCTAGCTTCCCTTTTCCACGGTGGCGGGAAACATAGAAAATACAAAAACGACTTGTCGTCGTCAAATTGCCAAAACCCAAAGAAGTAACCACCTTTCTTTTCAAATTCTCACAGAGAGCTTCAGTCCAGACCAAGAACAGAAGGACAATTCCCTCTTGCCAGTACTCAGTGGTTGGGCGAGGCATTGTGTTCAAAACCGTTTCGACAGCGCCGAGAGTTTCGATGGCCAACCGTCCCCAATCGCCGACGAGTCCGTTGTTCGTGTTGGGCTCCAACGACGACCAACACGAACGGGCCCTGGCACGCGCCGCACGCGCAGCTGCCAACCGTCGCAAAGCTGCTACAGTTACTGCTGCTCCACCTCCTCCGCCGGACGATCCTTGCCTGAGTACAGAACAGATTATCGACCTCTTCCAAAACTGCATTAAACTCGCCAGCGAAAATGTCCGTACACGCTCTCATATTTAGAAATATGCTTAGTAATTTCTTCAACCGTACTTTCTACAACGTACACTTGGCAATTTATTATTGCTGTTTATTTACAAATTAAGCTTGTAAGATTTCGTTTGGCTGCTGAGAAAATGCTGGAAAGGAAAGCAAATGAAAGTGAGGTTTTTCACTGCGCAAGTGTCATATTTTAGGATATACTTAAACTTTACTGTTTCTCAGTTTTTTCTTTTCTAAAAGAAAAGCAGCAAGGCACACGAGGCTCGTATACTTTCTTTTATTGACCAACGTTTTCTTAACAACCAGACAATTTTTATACTTCAGGCTGAGTTCCTCTTATTTACTTATTTTTTATGTGAATACATTGTGATTTCTTTTCTTTTTCCTGTCTGTATTTTCAGAAAATAAACCAGAAGAACACTTGGGATCTTAAGCTTATAGATCATCTTAGCGAGGTAATTAAAGTCAAAGCTGAACATGACACAGAGACTAATTTCCAAAAGGTTCGGAGCACTTTTTGTGAATATTGGTTGGTTTGGAGATATTAATGGGGTTTATGTATTCATGGAGATATTATTGTGATTAATTTTAAGCGGCCAGGCAAGTTGCACATTGGAAGCTGGGGTAAAAATTTACTCTGTGAGGGTGGATTCAGTTCATGCTGAGGCGTACAAAATCTTAAGTAGGATCAATCGAGCGGGTCTTGAAGATGAACAAGGTTGGTGCCTTTACTCATCAGTTTAAGGGTGTGTGTTTTTTTTTTTTTTAATCATCGGTTCAGTTTAGTTCTCTTCATTTCAGGCAGTTTTGGGATTTCGTAGCTTGGACTTTTAATGCTTCTTTGTCTTTTCAGTTCCCTAATGTGGTGCTTTGGTGACAGAAACTACTATGGAGAATGGTAATGTCACCAATGGGCAGGATAGGCCTCAGTCGAAGAAAGATTCAGAGAGGAAGGTATGGATTTTTTATTAGATTTCATTAGCAAATTCAAGTGCAAACTAATGGATATGACTTTTTGAAGATATCACCGATGTCAACAGTGGAACCCTCCTTTGAAGCTCTTAACATTAAGAAGTTTGATGGTAACTTCACAACATAGGTTGTCCGTTCTGTTCATTATTTTCTACTGCCTTTTAAATTTCTTATTTATTTTATTTCCTGGATTTTAGTCGCATTCACGGTGGATCCTTTATATCGTCAGACATCTGCACAGTTTGATGAAGGTGGAGCCAAGGGTCTGCTATTGATTAATCTTGGAGTATATGGAGGATGCCAGGTGCTTTTTGATTCTTTTGAAGCTCCACAGAAGTGCAGATCAAGTTCATTGCAAAATAATTCCTTAGATTTGATCGATCTCTCTTTTGCCAAAGGTGCTTGTCTCGTTTATTTACCCCAAATACCACTTTTTGTCCTTTTTTTTTCGATGTTCTCTTATCTTGTACAAATTTTTTTGGTTTTTTGTTTTTGTTTTTTGGGTAGAATCTGTGGAGCAGATGGTGACGAACATGCGTTCAAAGAATGAAATTTCTCCTACTCTCAAGGAGATACTTTACCAATTTGAAGAAGATAATCAGCAACCATCACAAGCTTTTAATATAAGTCAGAATTCAGACCTCGAAATGGAAGCATTTGATGATAATGAAGTTGAGTTGGACACCGCATTTGGGAACCATGACACATGGACCTTTGATCATGATGATGTTGATATAAGTGTTGCGCATGAGAACATGAGGTTTGGAGATCCTACATTTCAAAGTTATCATGAGGTATCTGTTATATGCTATATATTCTGGAGTTTTTTAGACCTTGATTGTTTGCTAATATATAACACGTCTTTTCAACAATTCTCTACTTTTCTTTATAGATCTCTGCTGAAAGAAAAAGATATATCGGAATAAGTTTGTTAAATTTGTGTAGGTTAATAACTCTCATGCACCATGTGGAGCTGCTGTGGATGACAGATTTGAGAAAGTTTCCATGTTTTTGTTACAAGGGTTGGGTCTCACTTCAAAGCAAAATGCATGGGCTGGTCCTGATCACTGGAAATATGGGAGGCCTAAAGGTTGGTATTACAAAGGAAATGACCTAATTGGTTTTCTCAGTTGTGGGTAAGCATTGATTTTTCTGTTTTCGGTGTCTATTCTGTAGGTTCAGAGGATGCTCCTGCTACTGAAAGCAGGCCAATCGCTACTAAGAGCTCTAAGAAGAAAAACCATACAGATGTTGACCTTGATTTCACAGCATCCTTAAACAAAGAATTTCCTGATATCTTTTCTCCCCCAAAAAATTTGAAGTCTTTACTGCTACCTGCAAATAAAGTACCACATAGTAAGTTACTTCCAGAAGATTGTCATTATCAACCTGAGGAGCTTGTGAAGTTGTTCCTTCTTCCCAATGTTTCGGTAATATAATTCATCCTTGTCCCATAACAGAAAGATATATATTTATCCATGATAAAATATGCAAACCAAGATAGGTATTCTGATGGCATCATGGTTAATTCCAAGTGTAGGATCCCAGTCTGAGGTCCAAGTTCAGCACACATACAGAATAGTAAGAAATAGTCTGAGGTTGTGGTGGCCACAGTATAAGTATCCACAAAATTAAAGTGTGTTGCTTAATTAAAGAAATAAATATGAATGATATAGTATGTACCTTAACATGCTAGTGCTCAAATTATTTTGTACAATGCCATGCACCATGGTGTGTACATGTTTAATTTCATATAGAAGTAAGGGCTGGTTTTGATTTGAGCTGAGCCTAGGTTAGCCTAAACTGATCTTTAACTAATTATCAGGTCTGAAATCAGACTATGGTCTTGTCCAGTTGAAAAATTGGCCAAATGGTAGTCTGCCTGAGTTGCAGGCTGACTAACTGATATTGGGCAGCTTTTCTCATGTTCCTTCCCAGATTTTATAGAAATTTGTGAATCCTTTTATTGTTTGTTGTGACTAATGACAAATTTTCAATTTTGGTTGCAGTTCCTTGGCAAGAGAAAACAAAAGAATATTACAGGTATTAGCTTCTCACTATGTATATGTTTGTGCCTTATTTTTATTTGAATTAGCTATAATTTATTTTTCTTTTAGAATCTAATTGTCTGTATACTAGCATACGTTAAGAAGTAAATTTTAGAATTGGCTCACCCCATTATTGTGTTGACTTCAGGTATTATAGTTGCTTTTAGATTTTACAGCATCTGTTTGATGATGTGAGGTAGCACATCTGACTGAGTTACAATCTATCTTAAATAGGTTCACACATTTATATTTTTATTCTATTGTGTTATGATACTAATCTTGTTTTACTTCCAGAAAGAAAAGGATAATCCGTTCTATTGTGTTATAATATCTTAGCAACTACCTCCCAGAAGAATTTGGTAAGAAAAGATTAATATTATTTTGTTGACTCTCTTGTTTTTAATGTTCAGATGATAACTCGTGGGAGCAAAGTAATGATTTTGATGAAGCTTGCCATCATGGGACAATGAGAGTGTGCTTAGTGGCCAATATAATGATGAATGTGTTCATAGCACTGTTGAAGACTCAGATACACTTGTTTCTCAGCCTCGTCAGGTTGTTTTATCCCATTTTTTTGTTTATTTGATGAACATAAGTATCTACCCTGGTTGTCTTTTGGATTTGGTCAGTAGGAGTTTCAATAGATTGGGTGTAATGTAGAATTTAGGAACTGTTAGCTGCAATTATTAATAAGCAAAATGCAGGGATTTTCTCTGAATGGAGCTATGGGGTTGAAGGATTGTCATAAAATTGGGTTGGGAGAATTTGGCTATATCTACCTTGAATGATATATTTTGTTCTTTCTCTCTTTCTTTCTTTTCTTTCTTTTACTTGGTTTACATTTGCTACTGATGCTATCTGAAAATACAATGTCCTCATTCTCTAGCAGTGCAGTTTCTTTCTTTCTTAGGAAGTGTCGTGAAAGACATAATCCACATGAATTAATTATGCATTAAAAAAAATCAATATTTCAGAAATCTGGGACTCATGGTTTTGTAAGAGGATTTGTTGGTTAACGACACATGGGAAAATTTACTTCATGAAATTCTGGTAGTCATGTAAGTCTTGAGTTGTGACAATTGACATTTCAGGTAAGCAAGATTGAAGTTCAATATGACAGAACTTCAAAACGAGTTAACGTTCATGCATTGAAGGAAACTCTTTGGGATCATATGCAAGAATCTATCGAAGTTCCTCAAATGGTGAGCATATTCTTTTAACTTGTGGGAAATTCATGTTTTTTCTTTTTCAATATTTTTAAGAAAAAAAATGGTTTCAATTTTCAGTTTAGCAATTCAGGGAAGTTAAGTTCTTAGATATATGTTCAAAAATTTCATAGGAAGCTGGTTGCTTGATTCTTCCACCAATATGATAAACCTCATAACTTTAGTATCTCTCTGCAAGCTCCTCAGTAAACTTTCTGTTGTGTCATATCTTATGTTTTCAATTTTATGTAACATAGGAAGTTTGCCTTGTGTTCTGAATAATTTTTTTTCCATACAAAAGGAGTTGAAAGACCCTATATCCTTCAAGCATATCCTGGCCACCTTTCCTGTCAACTGCCGAGCTGCAGTGCCTGAGGATATCTCGCCCCATTTGTGTTTTATCTGCCTTTTGCATTTGGCTAATGAGCATGGGTTAAGCATTCTTGATTCCCCGGATTTAGATGACTTGAGCATCCATCTTCCTTCTCGTTTAAACTCAGATCGAGTGATCCAGCCTTTATCATAGCCAAGATGTAGTGTAAATTTTGATATGTGAATATTTGAAGTTTAGCATTCCGTCGCCATATACAAGTTGCCAAGGTCTATTAAGCATTTGTGAAAGAAATGCAAGTCTATTTTAGTTTTCCTGATTCTCATCTTTTATTACATGTAATATCTTGATTGTGACCATGGCCCAGAACATTGCTTAAGCTAATCCAGCTTCTCTATATGCTGTTCAACTTCAATGTGCGTTTTGTAAGTATGATATAAAATATCAGTTCCTGATGTACACATTTGCATCCTGTGTGATAACCTTTTATTTGATTTTGCCTCTAACCCATCAACTTTTTGTAACCGAGCCTATAGTTTATCAAGAACTGCATACCAATTTGTTTCAATTATTGACTTTGAGAAGGTATGCATGAGCTCAAGTTTGTTGAGGTGAGGTGGGATTTTAGTCTCATGGAACCAGTTATGTGCAATATGTCATGTTTATGTTAGTAAGTTGTGCCATATTCGTGTTGGCATTGAGTCGTGTTATCATGACCTTAGGACCAATTATATGCTTTCTAACTAGTTGTCACTGCCAAGCTCTTTACTCAAATGGCATTTGCGGCCAGTACAAGTTACCATAAATCTTGGGTAAAAACACACGAAAGAAACTCTCAATGATCTGGAGCTTTGTTGTATCAAAAGGATAAGGGAGTATCTAAATTTGTTGGCAAAGATTTGGTGGTGCAATGCACGTTGAGCCATGCTTTTTTGAGACTGCTATTTCTAGCCTCAGATCTATTCAAAGGAAAAAAAATAAATAAAAAGGTGAATCCCCAAGCCTCACATCTGTTCCAAGCAAAAGTGAATCCTATAACCTAGAAAGTGAAAGACACTCAGAAGGAACATGGGAATTCTTTGGTTTATGTTATTTTGGTTGAATGTTTGTCTCCATTATAGAGGCTATCTGATGTGGGTCCCATAATTTTCTGTCAATAAATTGTGATTGACTACATTAGTGGTTAAGTATTGTGAGAACCCAGTGGGATTACAGATAGTTCTTAACATATCTAATGGAAAAGAAAGGTGACAACACGCTTTTGATATATTGTGGATAAACTTAACCTGAGATGGCAAAAGGGTAGCTATATCTTGTTCTTTGGGATACGAAGGTGACAACTAGAAAAGTTTGAAACTTGAATAATGAAGTCATGTGCATGTGTCCTTTTCTTTATCCACTTTTTTGTGAGCCTTTAAATTATAAAAATTCTTTGAATGTGATGAAAGCTTGTAATTTGAGAATATCATAGAGGAAGAGATGAACCAAAAAAAAAGGATTGGTTAAATTTGAAGGCTATTCTCATATTATCTAAGCTAATGTTATGTTTATCACATTGACTGATCAAATTTATTATATATATAAAATTACAACAATTCTACACTTATCACATTTTTATACCATAATTTTATACCATTTTATGTGATAATCTACGTGGCATTCATACATTGAACACTAAAAAAATAAAAATAAAAAAACCTAAAAAATAAGAAAATACATTGCCAGTACAATAATGACATATAATGATATAAGATAGTACAACAAATATGGTCTAAAAATATGGTAAAAATAACATTATTGATAAATTTAATAAGAGATATGATTGATAATACAATAAGTAAATATGATACAAAAAGTTTTATTTTTATAAATCGGTCATTAGACATAAACTAATAAATAAAATAAGAAACCAAAAAAGAAAAAAGTTTGAGGGCCCTAAAGATTATTGGGTTTTAAAAGTCTTGGCTAACCTCTTGGGAAAAANAAAAAAAAAAAAAAAAAGTGTAGGCCAATCTGTTGGCCAAAAAAACAATTCTAGGCCGACCTTTTTGTTTTTATTGCGATATACGGGCTGAGGGGCTAAAAGGCCAAGCTGCAGTGGCAAGTGGGCCTGAAAAAGTGAAGGGGGAGTGAGGGGACCACTCACTATAGGCGCACTTAGTACAAGTGGGACTCTGTTGTGATAGACAGGAGAGTCTCAAGGGGTCCAAATTCTAAAATCAGACCCCAAAATGGCCTGTGGGGCCCAATTCCACTGGTAAGATCTAATTAACCAACAACCCCCAGAAAAAAAGAAAAAGAAATTAGAGAATATGCTTTCACCGACCTTATCAAGCATTGTCCAATTATATTCAAATCTCTCTCTCCCTCTTGTTCCTGCAGATTCTGTTGTGTTGCTGTGACTGCTGTCTGTCTCTAGCTAGCCTTCTTTCCCTGCTTTGCTACATCTTTCTTATAGTGTATCAACTCTATGTTATTTTATATATATGTGAGGTTCTCATAATATATGATCTCTAGTATCCCAAACCCTTTTATATATGATTATTTAGTTTGGATTTGAATAAGTGGATTCTCTATGTACAAATTTAAAACGATTTGAGTTTGGTTTACAATATCAGCACAAAAAGTGTATAAGTAAATTATCTGAACTCGAAAGAAAAGTAACACAAAATGTCATTGAAAAATCTTTTTATATGACATTTTTTTTAAATGGCCACTCTTTTTAATGCACAGTGAATTTAGATATATCTTTAACCTTTATAACCACAAGTTGCTAGCTTGACCCATACTTAAATTCATTGGCCATGACAATGACCTGCAAGAAATATAAAATTGTGCAGTGATTAAGGCACTGGTTTCCTATGAATTTCTCTTGTACTTCTCTGTTGACTATAATATACTATTTTGCAGCCACCATATATCCTTAATAAGATAGAATAGTGGTTAATGCAAGACAAGTTCCATCTCTCTCTGTCTATAAATATGTCACAGGCTTTACTTGGTATCTACTACTAGTACTACAAACCCCATTCCTCTCATTCCTCTCATTCTCTTATTCCTCACCCCACCACCTTTTGAGTCCCTGATCAATAGAAGCCATGAACAAGTTTGAGAAATCTCAGATTCTAATGCTTTCTCTCCTTGTTGTTCTTCTCACCATTGCACCTCTGTTATCCTCATCTTTGAGGACTACTTATCTCTATATCATCACTAACCTCCTCATCATTGCCTTGGGAGCACAAGCTGGCCTCCTCTCAGCCTTCTCCAAGCCTTCAGATGACAAAAAGAACACTACCGTTTCTGCTGCCCCAAAACCTCTGATTGCCTCAGAACTAGCCTCTTCTGACAAAAGGGTTGTTGCCCATAATGATGAAGATCAAAGGGTTGCTTCAGAATGTCCTGAAAAAAAGCCTAGAGTTATTGAAACTTCCAAGTCTGAGAAAATTTCTGGCACTGTGAAACTGGACTGCAGAGCTAGTGTGAAAAAGTGTCCCTCCATGCCAAGCCTTTTCTTCATAGGGAGTTATGAGGCTGATCAAGAAGATGATTATGAGGTTGAAAACTACAATGATGTGGAGGAGGAAGAGGTGGTAGATCTTAGTGGGCAAGAGCTGTTCACCAAAGCTGAGACCTTTATTGGCAACTTCTACAAGCAGTTGAAGATGCAGAGGGAAGAGTCATGGAAGAGGATTCATGGGTTTTATCAAACAGCCTTCTAATAAGACTTTTACAATCACTGTTACAATAATGTTATCATATATTTCTGGGGTCATTGGTTTTCGGATGTTGTTATTGGTCAGAGGGGAACCATACCATTCCTTTCAATATTGGGTTTGTACAGAACTGAAGTTACTGTCATATATACAGAGTACTGTGTTCTTGTTTTTACAACTGGGTTGGGGATTAGTGTAGTCAGGCACTTCATACAAAGTTTGTCACAGGGGGTCGAGAAAAAAAAAATACTAGGTACATATAAAATTTCTTGTACTGATTTGCAGCACAATATAAATATATTTATGGTATATGACCTTTTATTTGTTCTTAAATTAATGCAAACTGAAAAATATTATATCTTTATAAGTTTTTCTGCAAGCTAGAAATTTGCAGCTAATGTTGCCTGAAGCTGAGGGGCATGTTTTTTTTTAATTAATTGTTCCATCACCGGTCTTAAATCTTAGCTACCAGACAAAAACATTAGTCATATTTAGTGGTACGGTGAAGAATGTCGGCAGAAACAACATACAAATAATTATTGGTTTATATGTAAGATTAAAGTCAAGTGCAACTGTGCAAGTGAATGCCAAACAGTGATCAAGGATTGGGCTTGTCTTGCCTTTGAGACAGCATTAATTGCTCTTCACATACCCCCACAGAATTAAAGTACTAGTAGCATGTTTGGGATGGGATGGTTCCTTTGTTTCCCTTTTAGGCTAAAATCACTTGTGTCCTTTCCATGTAGTTGTTTAAATTTGCTGCATGTATACTCAACAATTTCTGATCATCCTCTAATCCTCTACACTAGTTATGTGTATATTCTTCTAAAGAGACTTCAGTTTTTTTTTTTAACCAAAAAATAAAAAGCAAATGCAAATGCCAATGTCGGTAATACATATATATAGAGTTGCTTGGTCTGATATTCACAGTCATAAGTGATGAAAACCATTTATCTCTCCTGAACCATTTATTGAAAACCCCATGAAATATTAAAAATAACTTGCTTCATTTCACAAACAAAGCTACCAAAGAGGCTTTCATTATACAGATTTGGGAGGGCTCCTTGAGGGTCCAATTTTTCCATATGAGAATTCTTAGAGGCTTTCATTAATCTCATCTCCTTTTTTCCTCTTATATTAGAATTTCTCAGCCTTTGTCTCTGTAATTTTAGCTTAAACATAAAGCTAGCTACCCACCATGATAAAGCAGTATACTATATATATATGTATAGTGCTAATTATTTGTCATAGACTCATAAGCTCTTGCTAATTGTGTACTACTCATGTGGATAGGATTAATGTATTCGGTATAACCTTGCTGTACCCGTTCTAATGACATGTCTCTCTGGTTGATTGGTGTGTTAAGGGCCCACATGTTTATCCCTTTTTGTTGCACCAATAATATTCATAACTTAATCACTTGGAGATGTAATGGGAGTGAGGTTTTATTTCAACAAGTGTCGGTACAACTTAAAAATTATCACCCTTATATATCTAATGAAAGACATAATTTGTGAGGTTTTCCATTAATCTTTCTACCATAATTTGTATTTAAACATCTTAATCAAGTTAGATGAGATTTCTAAATGAATGAAATGTTTAATATATATCGTTAATGAAGTTCTCCATGTGGTGATAAAAAAAACAAGAAGAGACGTTGCAATTAATTGCAATTGACACGAAAGCTTAAACACGTTAATTTGATATTGTTGATAGGTTTTGGGTTATTTAACACTATCTTGAAGTTCATAGGTGAAATCTTTTGTACAAATTAATTAATATTATTTAAAAGATAAAAAATTAAGAGCGTGGAAGAAGCATGGTTGAAGACAACCAAAAGTAACAAAAAAATATTATTCAGTATTTCTAAAAAAGATTGATATTTATTTGATAGTAACATTTGCAAACTAACAAAAATGTCATCTCTACCTGCTCTTGGAGTGTTGTGTGCGTGGGGTGTCAATGGCCTGGTCTTGGAATGGTGTTGGTGTCCATGTTTTCAAAGATTTTTTTATATATACTTCCCTTTCTGGTTATATTAAAAGTTGAATCCCTTTTGATTTTTGCATCTCTGTGGTTCTAAGTGAGAGAACAAGTATATATTCCTTGTTTGAATATGTACTGTTATATTGTCTTTGATCATGGCTCTAAATATCTCTATCGCAAGTACACGCATGCAATGAACCATTTGACATTACCAACCTCAAGCCAACCACCATTTGTATACGTATATACGTACCTTTATGTGATTTAGTATTTAATGGACCATTGTGGGTTTATTGTATGAGAATGCTGCATAGGACATGCATAACCAAGACCATCTCTTCGATCTATATCATATTTAGTAGGGTAACATACATTTTTGGTGCACAACTTGCACTAAAAATTTTATGAGCAGTGATGAAGTTAGAAAACTAATATATACTTATCATTTTGAGTGTAGTTGAAAGCCTTCAGACACTTGTAAATATGAAATTCAGAAATAATTTAAATAAATAAACTTCATTCTAAATCTATTTTTAAGTAAATAAAATATTATTTCATAATTATTGCACCAAAATATTGTTGCATAATTTAACGGTGAACAAATTTATTAATAACCTAAACATTAGTTTGGTAAATTCACCCCAAATAGCACGTAACTTCATTCTAAATCTATTTTTAAGTAAATAAAAAATTATTTCATAATTATTGCACCAAAATATTGTTGCATAATTTAACGGTGAACAAATTTATTAATAACCTTAACATTAGTTTGGTAAATTCACCCCAAATAGCACGACCTACAAGTGCTTGGAACTTTCCTTGAAAGGTATGGGAAATAAAATGTATAAATGCACACTCAACCTAAAAAAAATGAGAAAACCAAGATTCATTTGCATTTGAAAACCTTTGGATTGGATAAATGAAACGTTCTTTTCTCGTTCTGCTGATTTTACCAAAGTTTACATCATCTCCTTCTACCTAACATATATATAATCCTCATCTTGAGTTTTGGATTGACCATATAATATATACTTTTTTCTTTTTCTCTTTTGTGAATGACCATACAATAGTAATAATACTTAAGCGCTCTACAAGTGGCAAGCCTACTAGTATAAGTATATTCAATAATTATAGGGAATTAATAGTCCAAGATAAGCATGATATCTATTGTCATTTTTTTTGGGAACCAATAAAATACCATGCTTTAGTGATTTGTCCAACATATTTTACATACTTTGAACAAACAAAGATGTAGGGTTGTGCAAAATAAAATCTATCCTTTATTTGATTAAAGGATCTTTGGTCATCATGGACTCAGGTAAATATCCAAAGGGTGGAAGACAGCATTCTACATTAATTCTTCATCTAGTTGTGGAGAATTGTCGAACACTACATATAATATTTATTAGTTGTTACTTATAAAGTCGAAAACGCTCACTATAAGATAACTCTCATGATATTTTTTTTAGCCTTCAAAATGAATAGAAATAATCATCATTGATTTAATTATTTGAGATCAACTGTCAACTTACGTACCTTAATTAATTAAACTTTACCTTTAAATCCTAACGAATTAAAAGATTTTAAGATCAATCAACTGGTTTAATTGATTCAAGACAAATTAATACCAATTATATTTGTTCACTTTTTCTTTGGTTTTTTTTTCTTTTTGATAACCGAGGGTGTTCTGGACCAGTTTTTGCGCACCAGACTAATTTTTTGGGTCGATCAAAAACAAACAATCCATGGCTGAGTCTAGGGATTCACAAGTGATTTTACCTCTCTAGCTGCCTGGCTCCAAGGGTCAAAAAGGATACAAGTAATATATTCTTTTTTGTTTAGATTAGTGAAGAAAGTTTTATGGGATCTCAATGACCAATAATTAAGACAATGACTCAAACATGTTATTTCTTAATGGATCTAGATATTTTCTTTGTCTTGTGACTACTATCTCTGGTTTTATGAAAGTGGTTCACTAAAAATGTATATGATTTTATTTTATTAATTTTTACTCTGGTGGAGGGGAGGGTCGAACTTAATATATCTTTCTAACATTGCAAAAGAGAAATATCACTAGATAGCTAGTTGTTATAGAAATCCAAATGTTTTTTTAGTCTGATAAAAATTCATATGTTATGTAATATATTTTTGAGTTTTATTACTAGAACCTAAAGAAAATTAGTGGACCTTTAGATTTTGGGAGCCCAAAGCCTATGCTATTGCTTTACTCATCTCATCTCTCTGTTAAACAGGCCTAGGCCCAACTTATTGTCCACTTGCCTACTACGAAGCCCATGATTCCCGAGCCCACAGGCCACAGGTTGATTTGACCAATTTGCAAAACATGCATCAGAGTACATATTGATTATTGACCAAAACAAACATCAGAGTAACTCTATTATTAGGTTATATGTATAAATTAATAGGTTATAAGTATATATTGTTAGGTTATTAGGTTATAACTTATAAGCCATTGACAATTCAGACCCCCAAAAAAAAAAAGTCATTGACAATAACTCTATT
>QANT01007283.1:0-10197 GCA_003254885.1 Purshia tridentata | reverse complement strand
TACAGAGATGATCTTCAAATAATTATTTAAAAACTTTGACCATAAAAATGCATTATATAATGAGAATAATAAAATAAAAAGTCGGTAAAAAAAGTAGATAGTATTGCCTTCTAAAATTTATTCTCAATAATCTCATAATTTTGAGAATTAGTGAGAATTATTTTTAGATATCAACTTCTTATAATTAGTTCATCTTTCTACAAATGAGAAATTTTTTTTTTTTTTGAATAAACATTGAATCTAATTATTAACATTTCTAATCCAATTCTAGCCACCAAATAAGGCCAAAATATAGGAAGCCTAGAGCATGAATGCAAAACACAAGGAATAACAATGGATACGCACACAAGCAAAATAAAGTTGGCTACAGCCTATAGCAGTAAGGGCCAAAAAGCACGGGCTCGCCCTTGAGGGCAGGCAGGTAATTTCCTTAGGCCCAAATTCAATCCATTATTTTAAGGCCCCGGCCTGTATACACTTCAATTATTATCACTCTATATAAAAGGTCCAATTAGATAATTAGATCAACCCAACTTAAAAGGGCTCAATAATTTTAATTTAACTCATTACTCGATACTCAATAAACTAAAAGGCCCAACAATTGAATTTTGGCACTTGGTTTGGTATTTATTTTTTCTTATTCAAATTTGATTTCGCAACCCCACCTCCTCCCTTTCCATTTGATCTGGAGGCCGGTCGTTAGATCAAACGAAAAAGAAGGGGGTGGGGTTGCGCGGTGGCTGGGTTGGGTGGGGGTGAGAGTGGGTGGTACGGTGAGGGAGGGAGGAAGAGAGAAATTTTTTTTTAATGCAGGGGTAAAAAGGGCAAAAGGAGAAAATATTTAGAAAGTGGTCAATTTAGTGTTTTAGGATAATGCATATAGCCGCACCCTTATTTTTTGTTATTCAAATTTGATTTCACTAAAATATGAAATAACAATATTAAATTCAATCCTTTTCTTCTAATATTTCCATCGGTACTTTCTTTCTTTCTTCATTTTTTATTTTTTATTTTTTCACATGAATGTGCATGACTAGTTGAGGGTCTCATTTTAATGTTTGTCTCGGCTTTCCTAAAATCTGAAAGTTGCAAAAACATGGTAGCTTACTATTTAAACTTTCCCAAAAACTAATTTAATACATCATAAATTATTTGGATAGTTTGAAAAAGAAGACGCCCCTTAAAACATTCAAAATCAAATCAGCTAAGTAAATATGGAACAGTTAGCACAAAACCACTTGATGAACCATTCAACATCCGCTTGAGCAATGCAAACAAAACATAATTCTTCCTTGTTTGAAATTGAAAATAATTAGATTAAAACCTATTTTCCAAGCCTTATCCTGACAAATGTAAAAGTCCCTTAAAATTATTAAAAGACGAATTAACCTTGACACAAGATCAAAATTATTTAAATAAAAGCATTCACTTTAAGAACCCTTTTCTTTTACTTGCTAAACTTTAAGATTCCTTCGAAAAATATCAATTTCAAAATAATTAAAACCACTTTAAACATTGTGCAGGGATATCTAATTAGTCACCTATTGTAATGCCTGGTGAAGGAGGGTGAAATAGTATTTGGCTAAACACATGGATCATATTGACTTTCAATGTAAGCCTAGGAGAAATTGCAACAAATTTGTTCATGAATTGATAAGATAATGGTAGCTTTGTACTGGGATATGAAGATAAGGTGTGGGGAAGTCCCTGGGTGGCTTCCTTCTTTTCCCCAATAGCTGATCTCATATTGAGATGTCTTTTTCGACAAACAAAAATCATAACCCAAAATTTCAGTAGATTGTGATTTGTGATCAATAGCTTTGGCATTGTGCATTAATTAGATGAAAACAACTCTTGTAGCCAAAACCGCATGAGATTTGAGCATTAAATTACTTAGAACTTAATTAATTGAATTTGAACCTAGCTACCTTGGTTCTTAGAAAGAAAATGAGCCAAAGGGGATGACAAGCTTACCTTACCTAGTTGGTTATGTTTCAATATCAAACATTTTTGTTTACTCATTGAATGTTTAATAAAACAGTGGACCATGGATATCCTTGATATTCATTACATATTTATGTAGCGCAAGAGAGTTTGTCGCTCTCGAGTAACTCAATTTATCTATTAATATTTTGTTTGAAAATATGAATAAGTTACTCGATCAAGTATCTTAACGATGTTAATACAGATAGTTCATTGTATTTTCTTCCCCTCAAAATGAAAATTTTCTAAATTCGCTATTGCCCCATTTTGTGCTTCAACTAGGCACAAAATTGAAATTGAAATTAACAATTAAACATACCCTAGCTAGAAACGGGAATAGAATATAGAGATCTTACTAAACAAATAAACTGCTCATCTTATTAGAAATTTTTTTTTTTTCTTACAAGCTTATTGGATTATTATAAATATGAAGTGCCGATCTATATATCTGGCTTTATATATTGATCATCATCAACTAGCTACTAGATAATTTTTTGATAAAAGAAAGAGAAATGACATTCAATTGAAAGAACATATCATTCTCTTTGGTCAATGGAGACACTTCACCTTTCTTCTCCTTGAACCCATCTTCACAAGTACTAGATGTATCCATGGCAGCACTGATTTGCACATTAGCTGTAGCAAAATCCCTGGACTTAAAGGCAGAAGTAGCTTCTTGTAGGATAGGAACGGAATCCGAGTATTGTTCCAAGCAGTCTTGCAAGCAAGCCTTTGCAAACTGGTCAAATCGTTTGTCCTCCAAAAGCTTTGAGATGGTGGAGTTGATGTTGGTGGCATTGGATATTGATAGGTCGAGTGAGATGGCTACCAGTCCTTGGAGGCTGGCTTTCCGGCTTTTGGGTATGGCCTCAAGGCTTTGAACACAGAAGTTGTAGTTCAAATTTGGATCAGTTTGTGCAGCTGTCTTGCAAGAATCTTGGATGAGATCATTCGAACCCATTGTGATGTGAAAGAGCATCAGAAAAGTGATGGTCTTGTAAATTGAAGATATGAGACACCTCATTTTTCCCATTCTCTTTGATATGGTCGATCTTTTGAGAAACCAATGAAATTCATGAGAGTAAAATTGGAGGGAGTGTTATATATAAATATATACTATGTTACACACACACACACACAATCTTGGACCATTAGTTTTGGTAAAAAATCTTGGACCATCTAAACTCCAATTAATATATAATTAATGTTAGATTCACTGAAATCTGATAATTTAATTGAATTTGTTAAATAAATGACGGGTCTTCTCTATACATTTCACCAAATAACGTATTGATATATATATACATTTCATTAAATGATATGTCTGTATACGTTTCACTAATTGTACATATATGTCAATATATCTTACTTTAATTTCTGAAAATAAATGAGGTCTTAATTAATTAGATTGAATTAGATTGATTTAGATTGCAATACATAAAAAATTGTCACATCATTTAATGAAAAATTTGGTCAGTATAGCAATATATACATAATCTAAATTATGAACTAGCTGTTAAGAATCTACTGGTTTTTAGATCTTTCTCCAATATTAAGAGAGGTCGATCTCAAATTTAAATCCCCGTTGATCCTCTATTTAAAAAACGAATATATATGATCTAAACTAGCAGTTTGACATGCACAATATCCCATACATGATATATAGCAATATAATATATAATTTATGACAAGATATGTGCATGATTTAATTTACACAATCATGCTTAAATAGATTATTCCAAGTTTAAGATACTAGTGGTAAAAGGAGTATTGATCTATGCATAATTTAATAGGAAGGTGTCATGGAATCTTTACATGAAGGTGAGTCTTTAGAGAAAGTGCAAATCATGATCGAATTGTGGCAAATGAGACATCTCTTGTTCTTTTTGTTTTCTGTTTTGTCATATATTCTATAAAAAAGGGTAACTGTACGTGACACGCAACGCATGGTTGCATGTGAGTTTATTAAGTGAAAAGAAAGAAAAGAAAAATAATAACAAATATTTCAGAAAAAAAAAAAAGCTCGATCATAATGTGGCTTTTGAAGATTTTAGAGAGGTGCTGGTGGTTGTCATAATTCCATGGGATTTAATATCGTAAAAAAAAAAAAAAAAAAAAAAAAAGCTCGATCATAATGTGGCTTTTGAAGATTTTAGAGAGGTGGTGGTGGTTGTCATAATTCCATGGGATTTAATATCGAATAACAGGCTGGCTTCTTCATCATACTTGCTTTATATTGGGGCCTATATATATATATATATGGCTCCCATTGGAATTTGGATTGACTGCACGAAATTAAGATGATCCAAATTAAGAGAAGAAGTGATTATGATGTATAGGGAATTAATAAACAAATTTTAATTATAGAGATGCTCTTTCGTTACTTATTTATTTTATTTTATTTTATTACAGAGTAAGAGGATTCGAACCCGGTTGTATAGAAGAATTCTTTATCTTCAACCAACTAGGTCAACCATACCCCAATTCACTTTCGTCACTCATCAATTAAATAGATATCATATGTTCCTTAAAAAAAAAAGATGTCATCATCATATGTTTTCAAAAGCATCAAGAATAAATTTTCACCATAATTAGTGAATGAACAGTGTATAATTAATAAACAAATTTTAATTATAGAGATGCTCTTTCATTAATTTTTTATTTTATTTTATTTTATTACAGAGTAAGAGGATTCGAACCCGGCTGTATAGAAGAATTCTTTATCTTCAACCAACTAGGTCAACCATGCCCCAATTCACTTTCGTCACTCATCAATTAAATAGATATCATATGTTCCTTAAAAAAAAAAGATATCATCATCATATGTTTTCAAAAGCATCAAGAATAGATTTTCACCATAATTAGTGAATGAACAGTGTATAAAGGCATCATTAATATAAAGAACATGTACGCCGCCATCTCAATCGCATTACCATATATGCATCATCATAAGGATAATGTGAAGAGTTTTGTTTTTGTGTAGTTGTCTATATGTGTTGGTGAGTCTGAATCATTAATAAATGGATGATACAATTTAGCCATGGCTTCTTCTCTTGATGTTGAATCCGACTAATTGGAAGCATGCCACTTGCTTAAGGACTCAAATGTGTGTTTGGTTGATGTGGGTAATATTATTGAAGATGTCAAATGTATTCTTTATTAGTTGCATATTTCTCATATAGTTTTTTTGCCTTCGAGAAGGTAATTGGGTTATTTAATTATGAATTGGCCCGTATTGCTCTTTATAATTATCCACGTACACATATCTAAACAATTGTAGTGGGGGGTGTCCAATTAAGATGCATCTAATTAATTGGTTCTTTGTTTAACAAATTCCTTGAAGTGTTACTTTATCACATAGTCATCCAAAAGATATTCTAACTTTATTGTGTGTTGAAAGGGAATGGACAGTGACACAATCGAAAATGAAAATGCAAGAGACTGTTTTTGAGAAATGGTTTGGAGTAAAGCATGTGTCAAAGGAAAGGTAGTGAGTCACCTAATATGGTAGTGAGTCAACTTTTAAGTGCAACCGTCCGACATTAGCTCGTTTTAATTAGTCTTTCTTGAGCCGCTGTTAAAAGGTTGTGCCACCCAAGACCACCATGAATTGGTGGCTATGCTACCCACAATTAATGCTGGTGGACCTGTGAGTCTGTGACATAGAGAAAAAGGGAAAGAGAGAGATTTTGATATTGGACAGCTAGCTATCATTGTGGCATCGCTACTGCCACTCTCTTATATTTTTGGATTTTATTTGGGTCATCCTGATGGTTCCTAAGGTCATTTCACTCTTCAAAATCACAATTTTAATAATGTCAATGCATGATTGGAACCATTCATTTTTTAAATCATTTATTATATATCATTTTTACAAAAAAAAAATTTAATTCATTCAAAAATTATTTGATTATATAATTATTGTCGATTAAATACAAAAAATTAAACGGCTAAGTTCAAAAATCATTATTCGAAAGAATCAACTAACTTCTCGCTTCTTCATTGATCTAGGGGAAAAGGAACCGTACGTCTCCGAAGAACCTCTCTTCTTTATATACAAGAATGATTTGCGTAATAATTTATATGGAGAGTAAGAAAAGCAAATGGGGGATTCCATTTAGAAGCTCCCATTGGATAATTAGATTAGAGACCAACTAAGAAGGGCCATAAATTATATTACATTCATAGTTCAAATACCCAGAAAATACAAACAAACAAAAACCCAAATTCATTGTGCCTAAAATTGATCAATTCTCTGTTTTCCTCTCAAACTTCTAGCCTAAATATATAAAGGGAAAAGGGGGAATAAGGTTAAATATTCAAAAATCTAATATTGCCCTTTATTAATTAAAAGATTAAAATCAAATAACTTAATATTTTGAGGATAAAATAGTAAAATAAAATAATTAGATTAAAAAAATAAAATGAAATAAAAAATCACGCTATCTCTTTATTTTTAACAACTCATTTATCCCACTACCTTTTTTGTAAGAAAAATAATTTCTTTATTAAAAAACTTCAAATATTATTATTTAAAAAAAATTATATTTAAGAAAAGTCAATTAGCACGCGTGTAACACATGCCAAAAGACTAGTTCTTTATTAAGCTTGTATGTCAAACAGTCTTAAAAATTATATATATATATATAATATAGATGAATGCATTAATTAAGGGAGTTACGGTCACTGGGAGAGGAGATATTTCCCTGTACTAATGGAATGCATGCAGATTTTTACATTGTAGGAAAAAATAAATAAAGAAAGACAAAATGACAATCTGCTCAATTCAAAAATTTCTAATATCACTTATATATGATGTTAGCGGTACTTGTTGCATTTTTTTTCTTATTGTGGGTAGGGGATCGAATTAATTGGGTGCAAAAAGATATTTTTTAAGTCTTTCCAACTGAGATATTTCAACAAATATTATTAGCATATTCAATTCATCATCATTATAATATAATGATTAATATATTGTATGTGTGTTACAAATTGAGATTTTAGTGGCACACATTTATCGGTTGATATGATCTTGTCCATCAAATTTATAGCTGTTGAAATATATTCATTACCACCGTTTGTTGCTGGAATTTATCAATTTATAAATATAGCTGTTGGGAATCAGATATTATTGTCCAAAACTTTTGGAAATTGACAGTTGCAAGCCTTTCACATTTATTTTGATGGACTGTTACATCCTAGACTATACAAATATTCGTTCAGTGTTTTTTTTTTAACTACTACAGAAATATCAATTTTTTCTCTAATTTGTCTTTCCTACTACTTTTTTGACTGTTGGGCTTTATTTTATCATGGTCTTGTTTAGGGCTGGTATTTTGCACCGAATACTAAGAATATCGATCGTTCTGACCGATTTCAATTTATCGGATTTTATGATTTTCGGTGAAATCTTAGTAACGGTCGGATTTCTATTCCAATCGACCATAGTTGAAATAGAAGTCGGGGCTGGAGGTTTGAAATGGGCTTCCAACCGATCCGCCCAATTCACATCTTTGTCCTTTTCTTCCTTGCATCTCTCTCATCCCGGCATTCCCCTCATGTCTCTCTCAAACCTCTATGTCTCTACATCTCTCTCACCGGAGTCCTGTTAATTGGCACTGCTTTTAAATTGTTGAAAAGCACGTTTAAATTGGTAAAAGCACTTGTGGTTGTATTTGGTAAAAATAAATAAAAGTATTTTTGAATTATAAAAGCCTTTTAAGTGGTTTTGCATGTTCTCAAACCTCTATGTCTCTACATCTCTCTCACCGAAGTCCTGTTAATTGGCACTGCTTTTAAGTTGTTGAAAAGCACGTTTAAATTGGTAAAAGCACTTGTGGTTGTATTTGGTAAAAATAAATATAAAAGTATTTTTGAATTATAAAAGCCTTTTAAGTGGTTTTGCTTTTGCATGAATCACTTAGAATTTTTATAAAAAATTTATATACTTTTGAGTGATTTCAACAAAAACATCACTAAGAATAAACACTTTTAAGAAGTAATGTCAAAAAAACTTGAATCATCGATTTTGTTATTACAATAGCATGTTTAGAAAAAAATTTAGTTGCGTGAAACCTTGGAAGTCTGCCATTAAGGACAGACGCCTAAAACCAATACTTTCATTTTGCAACTTTGGTGACTTTTCTTTATCCTTAATTCACATAAATCTTATTTTTCTAGCATAACATTTAATATCAATATGTATGCATTAATATATAATTGTTGTTTATTGTACCGTAGCCATTTGGTCTAGAGAATTGCATGCATGCTCTACTCTATATATATATATGTATAGAGAGAGACAGATCGAGACGGATAATTCCTTGAGAATCAACAAGTGTCTTTTTTCGTAGCGACGTGGCTTCCCAATAGAACACTAACTTATACATGTTTACACATGTCACTCAACACACCGCTTGTTACCAAACTCGAAGAAATGGGGTACCCAAGTATATATACGTAGGTACGTAGCTAGTGCTGCCATTCTCATATATATGCATGTCTTTTCTTGAAAATTAGAAAGAGAGAGAGAGAGAGAGAGAGATAAAAAAAAAAGCATGTCGACGGCTTCCCAAGTGGATCCACACAACAAGATGAGAGCTCGAGATGTGAACAAGGTGGGCAGGGGAGAACAAGCTCCGAGGCCTGCTCATGAATACGGCTCCATCAACTCAGCCCCTCCTAAACCGTCACCACCACCCACCAGCCACAAGATCAACAAAAACATTAACGTTCATGGTGATGATGATGTCCATAACAACGACGACCCAGCTCGGCACTGCTATGCAAGTTACTTGCAGTACCACAAGTCAGTGTCTACCCCTATGGCCCTATACATATATAATCATATATCTGCCCATTTTTCACTCATCTCTATATGTTGAGCATCACCATCCAATATATTGATATATATCATGATCATGGAAAATTAATGATCAATCAATTGGAACTTTAGTTTTTTACGTACTTTTGCTAGTGTAATTTCAATTTGGGCTTGGTAATTAACCTCAACTAATTGATCTTTACATGATTAATTAAATTTGACCTCTTGAACAATCTAGAGAGAAATTTCACAAGATCAGCAGCTATGTATATGTAGATTTTTTGGTATTTCATAAGTAGATTAAGTGCTAGCTTGATAATAAGTGTTTAGGACTTACTTTTTTCAGTTAAAATTTCAAGTTTCAGGCTGTTAAACTTTCACTTGTTTTCATTCTTAAATTTAATTAGTTTCTGTCCAATATTTTCTTAATTTTCACAACTTTAATGTTAAATTAATTCAGGTGTATCAAGGAGAAGGGCAAAAGCGCTCCTGAATGTGAGAGGTTTGAAAAGAATTACAGGTCGTTGTGTCCTATTGAATGGGTAATTAAATTAATTAAAGATCCAGAATCACTAGCAGAGATTCTGTTGCATTCTTATGGTTTGGAATCGGCTAAAGCTATGGTTTGTGTTTGTGCAGATTAAGAGGTGGGATGAAGAGCAAATGCTTGGAACCTTTGCTGGTCCAACTTAGATTCAAGAAAATGTATAGAAATTATGCGGGATATATTCATCTCTTTGTATTTATGTATGTATATATCCATATGCTACTTAAATTTATAAATTATTGCAAAGAACCGTTGGATCATAGCTAATTAATCAAACTCATAAATCCCTTCTTTTGTNAATATGTAATATTATCCTAAAATTAATGATATGTAAATCTTAATATTATCCTAATTAGAATATTATTCTAATTGTATATTACTTTAATATTATAATATATATTCTAATTAATATTATCATATTATCTTATAATTAATTATAGGATTTAACTGTACCAAACAAACGATTGACTCTGGTTTGTAAATACATTTCAATTGTACCAATCGATCGATCGGCTATGGTTTGTCGGCTTTTATGTTATGGTTTAGCTCCAGGATTTTGGGCTTCGCCCAAAATTCCAGAGCTAAACCCTAACATAATGCCTCTATCGAACACATTCTATACCCTAGAAGGGGATGGGATGAAAAGATGGGATTTACCCTCAAAACTCAAGAAATGAAGCAGCTGTATATATATATATATATACACACCAACCCATATATTGGTACAATTGAAATGTACCTATATATATTTTTTTATTTTTTCTCTTACTTGTTTGATTATTTTTTATGAGTTAATATATTTTTTATTGTATAATATAAATGGATATTATCATTTATTATTTCA
>QANT01007281.1:0-26708 GCA_003254885.1 Purshia tridentata | reverse complement strand
AAAGCCCAAATCCGGAAGCCCAATTCCCAGCCGGTCCATTTTTTAAAACCCATGTGCTACAGTAACGGCGTTACTATAGCAGCGTTACTGTAGCTACTATAGTAGCGACTGTAGCAGAATTACTGTAGCTACAGTACTTTTGAGAATTGTTACTGTTTAATAGTAATAATTCTCACTTTGCTTAAAAAAAAAAAACTTATACAAATTTTTTATTTTATTTTTTGTATAAACACATAAAAAATAGTATAAAAACTCATTTTTTTTTCATATCTAAAAAATTGTTACTGTCGGACAGTAATAATCAAATTATTGTTATTGTCGAGCGGTAACAATCAAATTATTATTACTATCAAGTAGTAACAATCAAATTATTGTTACTGTCCAACAATACTAATACCTGATTTCTACTGTCACACAGTAACAATCACCTTATTGTTACTGTCGGACAGTAACAATCACCTTATTATTACTGTCGGACAGTAGCAATTACCTTATTGTTACCGTCGAACAATAACAATCAGGTATTGTTACTTAGAATCCAATATTTATAAATTGAACATGCACATACATACAACATTGATCTTAACAAGGAATTGTTACATATACATATAGAGAAATAGCCAAAGTGGCCAAAAATCATTAGAGAAGCTTCTTGGAGACAGATCTATTCAACAAATAAATGACTTTTGTTTTATGCAACTCACTAGTATCAGCTTGCTTCTTGGCAGGACCAACTCACCTCCTGCAACACAACACAACACAACAATCTCATAAACAAATCAAGACCAAGAACACACACGATTTCCAAATTAAAGGTATTTAGCCTTGTAAGAGTTAATCCCATATACAGGAGCCAGGCCTTTAGAAATTCTTGCCTGAAAATTTCAGTCTCAAGTCATTTTCAAATTAAATATAACATAATGCTTTTAGATGGTCCAACAACATCGTAGAAGACTTATAATTGGGCTTCAGAATAGATGAGACTTCTAATATAGACAACTCCAGCATAGCAACTACTAACAATGAAATTAAGATAACTTTTCAACCAATTGTGCAATAATAATTGTGATACAGTAAGTATCGTGAAAAACATAACAAGGAACAAGAAAGGCCCACTGTAAGTGGAAAAGAACTAATAAATTAAGATGTGTGTTCACATATAAATGGACACCTGAATCTTTCTGGCCAAAGAATATTACAAACAACTGAAATTAATAGATTGGAGATAGATATTTATCAAACAAGCATCAGAATATTAGAGTTCGAATATAATATTATCAAATGCAGATTTCAAACTCATTAACTGCATTCCAAAATTTCTACATTGACAGAAACAATGAATGTCTAAATGCTTACCTGCATGCTATTTGATAACACATTATTTTGACTTCCCTCCTCAATATCCCATGTTTCCTCCTAATAAAAAAAAAAAATTAATTCAAAGAAATACCCAACCCAAAGTTTTGAATATAATAAGCAGAACTAAACCAAATCTACCTGAACAAGCTTCTCCGAATTCTCCATTAGTGTCTTCTCCAAATTCTGCTACTGCCAGCCTTTGATAGATATTAGCTGCTTCTTCTGGTTCTTTCCTCGCTCTCAGTGCTCAGTCAGTCAGTCCAGGAGAAGAGTGTTTGTGCTCTAGTAATGCATAAAATAGCAAACAAAATTAACAATTCTGAAATGCCGATTAAGTTAAATCCAAAAGCAAAACAAGCTTCTACGCCAAAGTAACAGGAACAAATTTTAAAAATCCAAAACATAAAATAAAAAAGATTCAATTGAGAAAAAAGTTCTTAGTTAGAGAGATAGAGATAGAGATAGAGAGAAAGATAAACAAAAAGCGATGAAATTAGAAAAATGAGATGCAGGGAAGAGAGATACCTGGAGCGACTGAGGACCTCGAGAAGGAAGAAGATGGGAGAAAGAGGGAGATAGCGAACTCGACTGGTGTTGTTTTTAATGCTTAGTGAAGAAGAATCAGAAACCTAGGCCATATCAGGCCGAGTCGAACCTGGGCCAAGTCGAAAAACGGCTGGAAAGTTGTTGGCTTCTCAGCGTCGATCCGTCACTGTCGCTGGGTGGGTGGATGATCGAAGACCATGAGAAGGAAGAGAAGAGAGATGCGAGCACGGGGAGGTGGGTCTCGCCGCCATCCATGGCCGGACGGAGATGCATCGAGAAGAGAAAGAGATCAGTGATGGTAAAGAGAGAGAAGATAGAGAAATGAGAGACTGAGACAGACGGAAAGACAAACGGGAAGCTAGATGGAGAAAGTTAAGTGGATCGGGGGAAAAAAAAAAGTAGGCCGGAACAAAACTAAGTGGACATGTGAGGAAGTCCAATAAGAAAATTGACTATTTAGGAAGAAGGAAACCCAAAATGGGTGTATTGATAATTATCTCGATTAATCCCAAACTTTTTTTTTTTTCCAATTGCCTAAATGCCTCAAATCCCAATCAATTCTAAATTTTTTTCCTTTTTTTTTCTTTTTTTTTTCTTTCCATTTTGCCTTCCTTCCTTTTTTCCTTTATTCTTTTCTTTCCTTTATTCCTGTTTTCTTTCCTTCCTTTTTCTTTCCTCTCTCCCAGACTCGTGACTTACCTTACCTCTTTAGTCTTTGTTTTCCTTTTTCTTTTTTTCTTTTTTTCTTCCTCCCTCACAGAATGGCTGCCACCACCAAATTCATAACAGTGTTCATACATTTCAGTTTTCTATTAAAACACCAAATTCATGTCATCGAATACCATAATTATAGTTTTGAAAAAGAAAATAGATCATATAAGACCAATATTGATTACAATTATTGTTAGATTGGCCAACTTGGATACACATTTTCTGAATGCCATGTGCACACCTTATGTATATGGAGATAAAATTTGGCACTAAGGTCGAGACAGTTTGAATGATTCCTCATTATATTATTGTAAAACTAAATGTTTGGTAAAACAAAAACTGAAGAGTCAATACCTTTTAAAGAAGGCTTATTCATTAAAATACTTCCTTAAACAAACATTTTTTTTTTTTNTTTTTTTCACTTTGCCCTAAACCCTGTTACAGTTAAATCTTTTTATTTTGCCTCTTGAACTTTACAAATAACTTCCATAAGTCAAGTTTCATCTACTACATCCATTAGTCTAGTTTTTATCTCATTTTTTGCCTGACTTTTGATCCATCATACCTCCACCAAATTCAACAATTCTATATACTCATTTTAAAGTTATGCATATCCTCTTTACAACTATATAAAGATCACTCAAAAGTCAAAACAGAGCTCTAAAATTTTATATATGGATGAAGTTGACGGAAATTGCCTTATAGAAATTTAATTTCAAGGAGACAAAATAAGAAAAACAACTTGTTTCAGGGAGTAATTTCACAAATAAGCATTTAAAGAATTGTACTGGACTAAATTGTGGTTACCAACATAAAAATAAATTTATAGCAACAAAGATGAAACTTACATGACTTGCACATGTGTACTGGACTAAATTGAATGACGCTTTAACCCATTTCCTCGTCAATACAAGATCCTCGCTGCTAAATATACGTACATGATAAAGAGTTTCGGCAGATATTGGGGTAAAAGAAAGGCGTTCAGAATCGCACTTTTATCAAAATATCCAGAAGGTGTCATCCTAAAAAAGAGCACAACTATTGCCACCTACACGGATTGCAATGGGAATGGGTTACAATGAAGAGATTACAGAGACAATAATTAAAGACTTAATTACAACAATAGTGCACTTATCATTTGCTAAGTCTCACATTGGTCCACAAATTTTTTTAAGTATCATATTGGTTCACGAATTGTCTGAAGTTTCCATTTTGGTCAAAATCGAATAAAATTAGGCAATTTTGTCCCTTAGTTTTGTACCAATGAGTTAACTTTAAAGGATAAAATTGTCCCTTTTTTTTTAATCAAAATAGGACACATTAGACAATTACTGGACTAATATAAAACTTAAAAAACTTTTTCGACCAAAATGAGATATAGCGAATAATAAGTAGATCATTTCTGTAATTTCCTCATAATTAAAATATTTCACTTACTTGTGGGATGGGAAGAATAGTCAAAAACATGATCACGTCGCAGAAATCAAACAAGCGTATGACAGCAAGAAGTTCCTTTGCAAATGCAATGAGATGAGTGATTGTCTTTGTTAGGATTCTTCGTCTCCGTAGCCAATCTGATACTACCACCGACTCGGGCTTGAAATCCGACTTCAAGCTAGACGAGATATAGTCGCAACTTTTGGCTATAAAACCGACAAATAAAGGGAGATCTGAAAGTGATCGCAAAGTCATAGTGGCAATGCTCAACTTTTTGTTCATCTCAATGCATTTGTTATTGTCATCGATGGTTGGAATGTAAAGAAATATAGGATCTAATATCAGTCCAATCATACACCAACCAAAAAAAAAATGGACGACCCATCGGGATGCACCCATTTCTCAATATCTTTCTTTGCCAAAATCCAGGCTGAATTTCCAAATTCATCTTTCTTGGGACCTACTTGCCCTCCAGTAATATTGTCTAAATCACGGCCACTTACTGTTGAAGTAGGGCTGAGAAACAAAATAAATAAAAACTTATTCATATATGTCTTCGAAACATACAAAGCAAGATCATTTTGTTCATCCAGCACGGTTACACAAGTCACTTGCACGGTTCGTGGCGGAGCCACTAACGGCTCAACTCCCGTTTGGGATTGTTGTGAAACCCTCAAAAACTGTTATAAGTGACAATTTTAGGTCATAACAATTTTGAACTATTTGATGTCACTCACTATAGATATTTACTATAGTTACAAACCTATATTTATATGTATGAGGTATGTGATGGTGAATGTACTTTTAATATGACTATTTTATATTGATATTACCAATTATGATATTTTATTTGTACTATTAAAATTAAAATATTCCTACAAATAATATGCACAACCTATTTAATAATTTTGTTTTGTGATCTATAATTTTAATGATAATATAAATTTTTAGACAAAAATTATAAACTAAATGTTTTTTTTTAAAATAAATAAGTCAAAAAAACTTTCAGCATTATGTACACTTTAATATTTATTAACAATTACATTAGTTTTACATTACAATTTACCAAACACCTTCATACCACTTTTTGTAATCACAACAGTTTACAAAACATAGTGTAATTACTTCACAATTATTTTACTTTACTGCTACATTACTTCACTGTAGTTTTTTTCCACTGTAATACCAAACTTAGCCTCAGTGTGTCATTAAAGCCACTAATTAGATAGGTTAAAGGTATCATTTTTATTACATATCTATAATTTTCTATAATCTTGCATGTTGGGATGTAAAATAGTATATTTCTTAGGTGTAATTGTGTTAAAATGAACATCATAATTTATGTTAGAATGTCCAGTCCTAATTTGCAATCTGCCACTACATATACTGTAACACCCCGTACCTTCCAAAGTGGTTTTGAAAAGCTTTTTAAAGGTTTTCGGGATTTTACTGGAAAGGTAAAACGTTTTGGGAGTTTTTCGAATTTTAAGTTGATTTTAAACTGGGGCCAAAGTTGACTTTTTGTTCGGGCAAGGTTTTGGTTTTGACATTGGGTTCGTTAGAAAGGTCTCATTCTCACGAGTTCGTAGACATATAGCACGCGTCAAACAGAGCTACGGTTTGGAAGTTATGGACATGTGAAGGGAGGGGCAAACTTGTAATTTTAGAAAAGTTGCTTTTAAAAAGCCCAAAACCCCAGAAAATCCCTCAGTTTCTCTCTCCTCTCTCCCGCACGTTCTCTCCCTCTCGCGAGCCTCACCTTCAGCCGGAGCTTCCACCGACTCGTGGGGGCGCGACCGGCGGCGGTTGAAGCCGGTCTTTTGCTCGCCGTGCTCGCGCCTCCTTCCTCTTCCTCCTCTTGGCTGCCATTCAGCCCAGAGCAACCTAGAACTCGAGCTCCAGTTCGCACACAGTCAGCTTCATCGGCGGCGATCGTAGCGTTTCGGGCGACGACGCAACCTCCCACCTGCCCAGACCTCTTCGTCTGATCGAGCCCAGCGTGTTGGTGTGCTCCGATCGTCAGTTGGACCGCCGTGGACGGCGGATCGACGTTGAGCAGGCCGGCAGCTTTTCCGGCCATTTTCCTCCTTTTCCGGCCACTTTTGGCCGTCGACCCAGTTGACTGCCGTTGACCACCCGTTGACTGCTGTGGGTTCCGTTGCGTGTGGTGGCGCCAGCGACCCGTTCCTTGGTTTTGGCCTCGGGCCAACCACCCGAACCTGCTGGTGAGTTTGGGTGAGTTTCTTGGACCATGTGGTTGTTTTCCGGGGCCGGGCAGCCACCGTGTGTGGTGGTTCCCGCCCGTTTCAGTAGTTGGTTGTCTTGTTTGTGAACTTTGCCTTGTTTGTTGGTTTGTCTGGTCTTAGCAGGTACATTTGGCTCGAGAATTGTATTTCTGATGCCGTGGTACTGCCGGATTTTGGAATCTGAGCAAAGGAGCCACAAAGGGCAGTTCAGTCTTTTTGCATGGTCACAGTGAGTGAACCTAAGATCAATTAATTTTCAATTTCAGTTCAGTTACTTGCTTGCCTTGTGTGCTTTTTTTGATTGGTTGCTGTTTGCGAATTAAGGGGGTACGGAATTAGGATTGGAAATCCCGACAGTTAAAGGTTATTTGAGGTTAAAGGTTTAAGTAAGAGATTGAAGTATCAGTGGTTATAGTTGAGGATTAGTGAGTTCCAATTGGAGAAATTAGTTGAATTTTAAGTAAGGATCAGTGGTTATTGTTGAGGATTAATGAGTCCCGGTGGAGACTTTTGATTAGGATTGGGAATTTCCAAGGGTTTAAGGTTACTGCTTTTTAGGGTGATTCATACCGTGAGCTAGTGTGGATTTTTTTGTTTTTGGAAACTGACTTTGGGAACTTTTTTTATTCTTGGTGAAACTTGAAAGTTTGATTTTACTTATGAGTTTATGGTAACGTTTCGTTCTTTGAGAAATGATTTAAATTTAAGTTCAAGTTTTGGTTGTTAATTTTCTCGTCATATCAAAAAGGTTTTGAACCTGGTTTTTCGTGATTTGAAATGAAAACATTCTTTTTCGGATTGGTACTGTTTTCAAAGCACCCAATTGGTACTCGTTCAGCTTCTCAGTTTAGAAAGGTCTTTGGGACCCATCACGGCACACATGTAGGCTTTGGGCCGTGTGTCGGGATGCCTTGCCCTTTGGGGGTGACCCTGCGTGCACGTATGGCTGTTTGTTGGCCCTGCATGTGTATGACAGACTCCGGCTCTACACATGTACGGCAGGATTATTGGCCCTGCATGCGTACGGCAGGTTGTGGGCCCTGCGCATGTACAGCAGGATTATTGGCCCTGCATGCGTACGGCAGGCTGTGAGCCCTGCACATGTACGGCAGGTTAGCTGGATGTGGATTGGGTGACAATTTCCTTATCTTGTCAGTTTACAGATTGATTTTTGGTTATTAAATTACAGTTCTTGTTTAATAATTTGAGACTTTAATCAGATTTATTGATTTCTAAGAGTTTTTAAAGTGGATTTGAAATTGGTAATTATTTTCTCTTTCGTGAATTGTACGAAATGCTTTAAAGTTGAGGGATTTCAAAAAGTGACAGCGAGGCGTTGAGTAAACTTGAATTTTAAAGGATTAAGCGAGAATCGGTTATCATGGTTTAAGTGACAGAGTTTATTTGAGGTCAAGGGTTTAAGTGAGGGTTTGATTCTAAGTTAATGGGGAAGTCAGTTGGTTTCTAAGTTTTAAGCTTGAGGTATAACTTAAGGTTATTTTCAACTTAAGGAATCTATTTGAGGATAGTGGAAGTTTTAGTTGAGACTGAGAATCTGTGAAGTTTAGGAATTCTTTATCTTTGGTGCTAAGGGTTTAATTCTGTTATTTGAGGATATTTGAGTATTACTGATCACAGTGGATTTGATTGGTTTAGAGGATTTGGTGATCAGGTTAACGATTGTGATTTCTGGTTTGTGAACTAATTGTGATTTGAGGCTTTAAGGTGGTTCTTTATTTGATTATTTTTAATTGAGCTTAATTTGAGGTTTCCAGTTAGATTTCACTCATACGAGCTTTAGTGAGCTTACCGGGTTTGTGTGTAAACTCGGTGCACCTGTGGTTGGGTGCAGGGTTTGGTTTTGCAGGTTAAGTAGGCTGAGGAGGCAGTGGAGAGAAGACGAGGCAGTGGGACCAGCAATGTTTCAGAACTTAAGTTTTACAGTTTGATTTTCATGTAAAAAGGTTTTACAGCTTGGTTTTATAAACGTGCTTTTGTAAATTACAGTTGTTTCAGTAAATTATTTTATATTCATGGCTCACAGTTTCAGAAAAGGGCCCACAATTTCAGGAAACAGTTCCAGTTTACAGTTGTTTTTTACGTGCCCGAGGGTCGGGGCGTGACATATACTATGTCAAACCATATAATCCTTTTGTTTTTTATTGTTTTTTTTTTTTGGTGAAAGAACCATAAATTAATACATGTAATACATTTGTTTGTTATAGGCAAATTTTCAAGTAAGAATAGCCTTTCTTTTTTTTTTTTTTTTTGTCAAGAAGAATAGCCTTACTTTAAGAAAAGTAAGAACATGATCTTTAGACCTACAATTTAATAATCGGAACTTTTCATATTTTAGAACATTATTCAAAAATCACTTTTGTAAAAATTTAGCCAAATTTAAAGCTGTTTAGCAAGTTTATTATAGTCAACATCATTTCAATTTTATTTGATGAAATGTAATTGTATGCACAGTTTGGATGATCAACTAATTATTACTTTGGCTGATTTTTTATAAGGATAACTCTAAAAGAGAAACCTTAAACATCAATTGTTCCAATTATAAAAATGTATTGCCAAGTGATACCGAGAGAGAATATTCTTAGTTTTCTTAGAATAACAACATCCTTACTAGTTTATACTTTATATATATAATTATCATAATTTAAAGACCTGACCTTAATACGTCGGCCACTTCGATATCGGTAGGGTCTCCCAAATAGCTTAAACCAATTGAATCTACAAAGGATATTGAATATGATCCTCTAAATAATTATAGATCCAATGATATTTTTGATCTGAATATCAAAGTGTTCTGAATGTTGCCCCCTAAAAGTATGAAATTGCCAGTGAAAGATTTAACAATTAAGGTAATATAACTTTTTTAAAATAGTGCACATGCAGCATAAGCATATTTATGCCGTATCAGGGGCTGCCAAGCAAATATGCCAGTACAGAGGGAAAATATGCCAGTGAGTAAGTTGAGAGTTGAAATAACTTCTTGGGAATTAGATTCCAAAATTATTTAATGAAACCTTTCCTTTGAGCGCATTCCAACCCCACTTTAATTGCTTTAGCTTCCACTATCAAGGCTGAATCAGCAGTGAAAGATAAAGCATCACCTTAAGTAATGCCAGCCTCTTTTTTGAAACCTTCTACCAAGCTCCATCCACATTTATCTTCACAATATCCCCATCAGGAGGGTGCCAAGCAAATATGCCAATACAGAGGGAAAATAGGCCAGTGAGTAGGTTGAGAGTTGAAATAACTTCTTGGAAATTAGATTCCAAAATTATTTAATGAAACCTTTCCTTTGAGCACATTCCAACCCCACTTTAATTGCTTTAGCTTCCACTACCAAGGCTGAATCAACAATGAAAGATAAAGCATCCCCTTAAGTAATGCCAGCCTCTTTTTTGAAACCGTTTGCCAAGTTCCATCCATATTTATCTTCACAATATCCTCATCAGGGGGGTGCCAAGCAAATATGCAAGTACAGGGGGAAAATATGCCAGTGAGTAGATTAAGAGTTGAAATAACTTCTTGGAAATCAGATTCCAAAATTATTTATTAAAACCTTTCCTTTGAGTACATTCCAACCCCACTTTAATTGCTTTAGCTTCCACTACCAAGGCTGAATCAACAATGAAAGATAAAGCATCACCTTAAATAATGCCAGCCTCTTTTTTGAAACCTTCTGCCAAGCTCCATCCACATTTATCTTCACAATATCCCAATCAGGGGAGTGCCAAGCTAATATGCCAGTGAGTAGGTTGAGAGTTGAAATAACTTCTTGGGAATTAGATTCCAAAATTATTTATTGAAACCTTTCCTTTGAGCACATTCCAACCTCACTTTAATTGCTTTAGCTTCCACTATCAAGGCTGAATCAGCAGTGAAAGATAAAGCACCACCTTAAGTAATGCCAGCCTCTTTTTTGAAACCTTCTGCCAAGCTCCATCCACATTTATCTTCACAATATCCTCATCAGGGGGGTGCCAAGCAAATATGCCAGTACAGAGAGAAAATATGCCAGTGAGTAGGTTGAGAGTTGAAATAACTTCTTCGGAATTAGATTCCAAAATTATTTATTGAAACCTTTCCTTTGAGCACATTTCAACCCCACTTTAATTGCTTTAGCTTCCACTACCAAGGCTGAATCAACCGTGAAAGATAAAGCATCACCTTAAGTAATGCCAGCTTTTTTTTTTGAAACCTTCTGCCAAGCTCCATCCACATTTATCTTCCCAATATCCCAATCAGGGGGGTGCGAAGCAAATATGCCAGTGAGTAGGTTGAAAAGAGTGTTTGAGAGTTGAAATAACTTCTTGGGAATTAGATTCCAAAATTATTTATTGAAACCTTTCCTTTGAGCACATTCCAACCCCACTTTAATTGCTTTAGCTTCCACTATCAAGGCTGAATCAGCAGTGAAAGATAAAGCATCACCTTAAATAATGCCAGCCTCTTCTTTGAAACCTTCTTCCAAGCTCCATCCACATTTATCTTCACAATATCCCCACCAGGGGGTGCCAAGCAAATATGCCAGTACAGAGGGAAAATATGCCAGTGAGTAGGTTGAGAGTTGAAATAACTTCTGGGGAATTAGATTCCAAAATTATTTATTGAAACCTTTCCTTTGAGCACATTCCAACCCCACTTTAATTGCTTTATCTTCCACTACCAAGGTTGAATCAGCAGTGAAAGATAAAGCATCACCTTAAGTAATGCCAGCCTCTTTTTTGAAACATTCTGCCAAGCTCCATCCACATTTATCTTCACAATATCCAAATCAGGGGGGTGCCAAGCAAATATGCCAGTGAGTAGGTTGAGAAGAGTGGTTGAGAGTTGAAATAAATTCTTGGGAATTAGATTCCAAAATTATTTATTGAAACCTTTCCTTTGAGCACATTCCAACCCCACTTTAATTGCTTTAGCTTCCATTACCAAGGCTGAATCAATAGTGAAAGATAAAGCATCACCTTAAGTAATGCCAGCCTCTTTTTTGAAACCTTCTGCCAAGCTCCATCCACATTTATCTTCACAATATCCCAATCAAGAGAGTGCCAAGCAAATATGCCAGTGAGTAGGTTGAGAAGAGTGGTTGAGAGTTCAAATAACTTCTTGGGAATTAGATTCTAAAATTATTTATTGGAACCTTTTCTTTGAGCACATTCCAACCGCACTTTAATTGCTTTAGGTTGAACTATCAAGGCTGAATCAGCAGTTAAAGATAAAGCATCACCTTAAGTAATGCCAGCCTCTTTTTTGAAACCTTCTGCCAAGCTCCATCCACATTTATCTTCACAATATCCCCATCAGGGGGGTGCCAAGCAAATATGCCAGTATAGAGGGAAAATATGCTAGTGAGGAGGTTAAGAGTTGAAATAACTTCTTGGGAATTAGATTCCAAAATTATTTATTGAAACCTTTCCTTCGAGCACATTCCAACCCCACTTTAATTGCTTTAGCATCCACTACCAAGGCTGAATCAACAGTGAAAGATAAAGCATCACCTTAAGTAATGCCAACCTCTTTTTTGAAACCTTCTGCCAAGCTCCATCCACATTTATCTTCACAGTATCCCAATCAGGGGGGTGCCAAGCAAATATGCCAGTGAGTGGGTTGAGAGTTGAAATAAATTCTTGGGAATTAGATTCCAAAATTATTTATTGAAACCTTTCCTTTGAGCACATTCCAACCCCACTTTAATTGCTTTAGCTTCCACTACCAAGGCTGAATCAACAGTGAAAGATAAAGCATCACCTTAAGTAATGCCAACCTCTTTTTTGAAACCTTCTGCCAAGCTCCATCCGCATTTATCTTCACAATATCCCAATCAGGGGGGTGCCAAGCAAATATGCCAATGAATAGGTTGAGAGTTGAAATAACTTCTTGGGAATTAGATCCCAAAATTATTTATTGAAACCTTTTCTTTGAGCACATTCTAAGCCCACTTTAATTGCTTTAGCTTCCACTACCAAGGCTGAATCAGGGGGATGCCAAGCAAATATGTCAGTGAGTAGGTTGAGAGTTGAAATAACTTCTTGGGAATTAGATTCCAAAGTTATTTATTGAAACCTTTCCTTTGAGCACATTCCAACCCCACTTTAATTGCTTTAGGTTGAACTATCAAGGCTGAATCAGCAGTGAAAGATAAAGCATCACCTTAAGTAATGCAAGCCTCTTTTTTGAAACCTTATGCCAAGCTCCATCCACATTTATCTTCACAATATCCCCATCAGGGGGGTGCCAAGCAATTGTAGTAGAATCATAGTACCTATCAACTGAGACTTTTCGCTTCACACATTGCAACTTTACCTCAAAGAATTCAGAAACAGCCCTTTTATTCTCTTTGCTTACCACCCCAGGATAAAGAACATATCCTTGAAATACTGCCCTACATCTAAACTTCCAGATGGTCCAAATAATAAAGCAAATCCAAGACAACAAATAAGTTTTGTCATTTCCCCATTGCTCTAGAACCCCCAAGAGCCAAGAATCAAAGAAAGAAATCCGACCTTTGTCAATTTTATATCCAAGACAGTCAAACCAAATGAAATCAACCAAGAAGAAGGGACAAAAGAAAAAAAATATGTTCAATAGATTCTGGGGCATTCCCACAAATATGGCGCAATGGCTGCCCAAGAAGCTTCTTTTTATACAAATTCAAATTAGTTTCTAGACAGTTATTAAATACCCTCCAAAGAAATTGCTTTACAATCATAAATGTTTTGTTTGATTATTTTAGCAACTGTACGTGGTGTCATGTCCCCCAATCAATTAAGCTTCCTAGTTGTTTATTAATTCACTTCGGCTTCTGGTGGCTGTTTTCATTTTTGTAGTCGCAGGCCTTGTAATGTACGGCCTCTGGGCCTTCAGTTTTTTGGGCTTTGCCCTCTCCTTTTTTTTCTTTCTACATACTATATTTATTTACCAAAAATCAATAATATTATTCTTAGCATATTTTTGTACCATAATTTTTATACTATCTTATTTGGCATTATTGTACTGGATAGGGTATTTTCATATTTTTAGGGTTTTTATTTTTATTTTTTTAGTGTCAACATAAATGCCATGTAGATTGCCACGTAAAATGGTATAAAATTATGGTATAAAAATGTGGTAAGTGTAACATTGTTAACCAAAACATTAATGCATTGTAATAGGGACAAAGGAAAAGATTTAAGGCCTCAATATATTTTAATAGGGACAAAACTCATTAGTGAATGCAGCAAGACTAGGAAAATTAAGAGAAATATTTTTCTCAAAGTTTAATCAGAGAATCACAAAACTACTCATATAATAACGAATTCAAAATCATCTTAGCAGTCAATGAACCAGTCAAACAACTACCAAACTAAACCAAAAGAACAACATGATTTATGTGTATCAAGAAAATTGATTATGATTTTCTCTGACCCAACCACAAAGCAATATATAGTCCCTGCTGGCTTAGCCTTTGAACTTGTGAAGATTGGGCAAAAGTCCACAACCACAAAGCAATATATAGTCCACAACCACTACTATCAGACATTGAAGCAAAAGTTTTCTGAAGAACCCCAAATGAAATTCTTAAACGTTTTTTGTGTGTGAAGAAGTCATGTGTTTTTGTTTTCAAAGATATATATATCATTACCTACTTCACTGCATTAATTCTAATTTCAAGATGAATTGTGTCGCAGGGAGGTGCCAACTCTTCAATTGGTGTGCTTAAATCCCACCAAGGTTGAGAGACTATGTTTTTCAAGTCCTTGGCCATGAGAGCAAAGGCTTCTACTTTTGTTTGACATTGGACATTTTCTGTCGAGATAGGAAGGTGGGACAAAGAGCAGTTGGGTAATCTGCAGCAACTCAAAAGTTGTTCTCCATAAAAATCACCTTTTTCAAGCCACTTGATCATCATCATTGATGAGGAACTCGTTTCTGTTTTTCCAGCATTATCAGCATTAGTCTTGTAGGTCCATATAGTGCCATCTATAATGAATAGCATCAAGCCAAGTGGTTTTCCCTCTCGAACAACATAGCTATTCTCACTGTAGATCACTGGCGTCAGGTACTTGCAGATATTTTTCAACACTCGCTCGTCTCTCCTTTGTAACATGGGTACCTATATTAATATATAGTTGACATTCATTGGTCATGAATAATTAAGAAGTAACTAAGAAGTAATTAAGAAGACCCATCTTATGTATTACTAACTGGGTCATGTTGATTTTTAATAATTTCACATGTATTAATTACCTGCCTTGTTTGTAATTTTTTAATAGAAAGTTTATTTATGAGTGAGGAACATACTTTCTTTAATGTATTCATGCAAAGATGGACTACTGTATGATCCTTTTGAGCTTGGGAAAGAATAGAGAGTTGACCCTTCACATCCACATTCACGTCTATGTTTTCTTTCAAGTTCTCTCCTGAGTTTTGTTTCCTGAATAATTCTTCTTTTATATACCAAGGGAGATCGTGTCTTTCCATCCACGCTTCTAACATTAGCTTCTTCTTCATCAACTTGGATTGTAACTCATTAATCCCCTCCGTCTTTGTTACCGCCAACTGGATATATGTCTGTTTTACAATAATAATCAATAATATTCGATCTAAAATCGCTACTCATATATAACGAAAAATACTATATACATCAACATGTCGGTCAAAAAGAAAATATGTATTAAACATTTTGATTGGCTGTAAATTAAAGATAAACAGTATATCATAGAAAAGATAAATAATATATTCATTAAAAAGGATAATTTAAATAATATGAACATATATTAGGGACAAAACTACAAAAATATTTCAAAATTTTATCATTCCATCCTACATACTCGGCCAAATTAATGCCACTATATATACTTTCTGACCATTTAAAGAATGCATGATCAAACTTCCGGCTCCAATGCAAATGATAGCTATGTTTTGTGTAGAAACTAATCTACACATATGAGTATAATTAAATTAACAACTCTCTATTCATCAATTTAGTGGTATTTATCTTTATTTTATTGAAAGATGTTCCATATTTAAATTCCCTCTCCTGAGAATACTTAAAATATAATTAACGCATTTATTAGCAATTAAGTAAATGATTTGTTTTTTGGATTTAAATATATGTACACCCATCACATGATGATTGGATCCCTGAAATTAATGGTAATTAACACAATTAATATAGAGATTCATCATCAACTTACCTGCACATTTCCGATGAAATATAAAAATAGTAGCAAGCCAATAATAGAAATGAGAATTGCAAAGCAATTTTCCCATATGTAGCTACTTGTTTCGAGATTCGTGCCAAAATTGCTGCAAATATTGATCAAGTAATTAAAATATGAGATACCTAAATTTTTCATCATTTTAAGCAGAAATATAATATATAGCTCAACATGCATGCATCTATGCAAACCTTAAGTTAATGCAAACCTTAGATTTCTGATGCCCCACCATAAACAGTAGAAAAGCTTTGTTGAAAAATCTCTTTGCCCTGTGCTCCCGGATTGGAAGGCATCAAGATATATTCCAAAATCAAATAACGTGGCATTTTCTGGATTTATAGGACATAATTCATTTAGGATCCTGATATTTGTTGAATTACTAGTATGATCGCAATAATAAGTAGCTGTACATCCTGGAGTATTTCTGCAAGCCTGATGCCAACATGTTATCTCTCGTTGAATAGAAAAAAAGTACCAAAAGGCTCCAAATACCTAAAACAATAAATTAGTTAATGCAAAATTGTGACGGAAGTACAAAAATTAAATTATCGCATCTTTTTTAAAGTGTGTGGACATATTTTATATATATACACAGTCTTTTCTAAGAGAGAATGTCTGCAAATTTTAAAGTTTGTGGACATGGACAAAAGGTGGACAATGTGTGGATACAAAATTGTCAAACTTGCTGCAACACATGAGAACTTGTTGCAAACACATCATCTGTGTCAACACACTGTCCACCCTCTGTCCGCCCTTTGTCTACCATCTGTCCGCGTCCGCAAAGTTTAAAATTTGCAGACATCTGCACTTGAGAAAATCCCTATATATATATAGGGAGACTTCCATCCATGTTCTTTAATTTTACAATTTATTCACTAAAACCTTATGATTTTTAAAATTCTATCTAAAGTCCAATAATATTATAACCTTTTGATATTACATAATATTGGTCCACTAGTTTCTTTCTTTTTGGACATACCAAGCATAGCGAAGACCATTTCGAATGTTTGGTAGTACGTTTTACTTCTTCCTCAAGCGCTAGTTTGTCAATTTTATATTAGGTTTTAATTTTGAAATTTTTGGCTCTATCTAAAATCTCAAAGTCAAAATCTAATATGCACCTTCTACAATCTCATTCTATATGTTAGGAAGGTATGAGGTGAACCCGTATCTTATACCCTCAAAAAATAAAAATAATGATATATTTCATTAATAAGGCAATTGTCAAGGGCTTTATTCAGAAAAATAAGGGCTTTATTTAGGAAAAGAAAAGTTTTTTTCAAATAATAAATTTTAGAAGTACTAAACTTTAATTTTTACTATAATGTATATGTAGTACAAATATTTTCCAATCTCTGTAGCTTAAAAAGTTGCAGTTGTACCCCTGTAGCTTGGTTTAGTATGCAATTAAGAACCAAAACTCAACTTCATCTAATTTTTGTTTGTCGAACTGTTGCCACAAGTGTAGTGGACTTCAGTGGAAATCAAGACAAACTACATGACCAAAAGTATACGAGTGGTTGTATTTTGACCAACCTAAATTTTTGTCTTGACGCCCTTTAAAAGTTTGACCAACCTAAATTTTTGTCTTGACGCCCTTTAAAAGTTTTCTTTTAAACTTTCCATTATACCCTTGAATGAAATATATAGGGTAACGTTATCTCGCCAAACATTCTAACAACATAAGAACATTTATATGTTACCAATTGTAAATCATGACCACACATTTGATCAATATAAGGTCAACCTAGCTAACTATTTAATTTCAAAATATTAGACTTTTGGCACGTACTCCGCACATGTCCATTAAAATTTATATTATGTGATATTTATATTTTTTTATTTTTTTATAAATTATCACTACTCTCTCCACTTTTTAAGGTAGTAGGTTTTTTTATTTTTAAAATTTTATTTTAATTTTTACATTTTATAATTATCTCATTATTTATTAAGTTGAATAAAGGATATTTATGATAATTTAAAATTTTGTGAAGCCTGTAATACTAAAAGTATCTCCTAACTTTATAATAATAAAGATACATTTCTTCAAAAGTACACGAGTATGTTCCCTAGTTGTTCGTGTTGGGATTGGTCTAGCCCATGAGGTTTAATTGAAGATCTAGAATCTTCTCCTTCTTTCTAGTTAGTGCAAGTTGGCTAAAATTCAAGAAGTTTGTAGAGAATTCTACAAGGCTTGGGTGATGGACTTTTCTCCAAGTTGCTAGAAGAATCCATCCTTGGCTATAAAAGGAGGATGAGGCTTGGCATTTAAGATAAGGGCATTTAAGATCAAGTAAGTTGTCTTCTCAAGGTCTTCAACTCAAAGTGTGAGAGTTCACTAAGGGAGTTGTGTGTGAGAGGGTGTACAAGGGGTGTATCCTATTGGGTACAAGGGCTTGGGTTTGGGATTAAACTCTTGAGTGTAATACTTGTACAAGGTTATTTCTCTCATAGTGAAGGAAACTCTTCGTGGACGTAGGCAGAATTTTGCCGAACCACGTTAATATCTTGGTGCTCTCTTGTTTTCTTTTATTGGCTTGTGTATTTTATTCTTCCATCACATATTTAATATTTGTCGTGGCGAGGGGATTTATTCCCAACAGTTCGGACTATAATATTCTTTCTTTTATAGTAATTTATATGGTCTTGAGTTTATTACTTTAGATAGAAATAATTATTTAAGTCTTTGGGTTTAAGACTTACTATTAGGTTTGGCATTAGAATTCAAGAGAAATACCTAAACAAAACCTAATTTCCTATGAGAGTGAACTCTAAATTAACTTTCCCAGTACAAGGTGGAGAGGTTTGATGGAAGGGGAGCTTCACTCTATGGCAAAGGAGAGTGAAGGACATCCTTATTCAACAAGGCCTAGCAAAAACGTTGAAAGGAAAGGATGGCAAGCCAGAAAAGATGTCCAATGATGATTGGGAAGACTTGGAGTCCAAGTGTGTAAGCACAATTAGACTCTGTATTGCTGATAATATTATCAACAGTGTTATAGATGTAGATTCTGCACCGGACTTGTGGGAGAAGCTGGAGAAGCTCTATCTTGCTAAGAGCTTAACTACAAAGCTGAATTTAAAGCGGGATTTGTACAAGCTGAAGATGCAAGAGGGTGGGAATCTCATGGAACACTTGAACGTGTTCAAAGGACTGTTGGATCAACTAGTAAGGGTTGATGTAAAGATTGAGGAAGAAGACAAAGCCCTTCTACTTCTTACCTCGCTTCCCGATTCTTATGACAAGGATACGTTAAATTTGGAGGAAGTGGAGTCAACTCTCTTATCGAATGAGAAGAAGAAGAAAGTTGAGGATGGACAAGACTCCTTGTATGTTGTTCATGATAAGAATCGAAGGGGAAGACAAACTGCCAGGGGATCTAGTAGTCAAAGCAGGTCTAAATCCAAGGGCAGTGGAAAGGGCATACAATGCTACAAGTGCAAAGAGTGGGGCCACATGAAGAAAGACTGTCCGACTTGGAATAAGAAGGACAGTAATGGCTCGAATTGCTCCACTACAGCGGTAGCTGAAAGTTACGAAGAATTTGGAGAAATTCTCACTATCTCCAAAGGTAACACTTCTTCTCAAGATTGGATATTAGATTCAGGTTCTACAAATCACATTTGCTCCGTAAAAAATTATTTTGATACGTTCCAAGAGTCAAAGGGAAAAACATTCTCTTTGCTTGATGGGTCAAAATGTGACGTCAGGGGTATGGAAACAGTGAAGATCAAAATGTTTGATGGAGCGGTGCGTACTTTGGGTGGTGTGGCGTATGTCCCAAAGTTGCGTGGAACAGTGAAGATCAAAATGTTTGATGGAGCGGTACGCACTTTGGGTGGTGTGACGTATGTCCCAAAGTTGCGAATGAATCTAATATCGCTGAGCCAATTAGACTCCCAGGGCTACAAGTGTTCTGTAGCAGGGGGAGCTCTGAAAATCACACATGGCTCTATGGTCCTGATGAAAGGAGAAGAGTGTGGTGGTTTGTATCATCTGATAGGGTATACTCAGACCTTGACGAAGAGTGGGAAACGGAGTGCACAGGATATCAAGTACTTGAGGCGAGTCTCGCTTGCGGATAAGGCAGAGACAAAGAATACATGTTTCCCAGGTTCAGATGATAGTGAGAAGGAAAATCCTGCTGGTGAAGGGGTCAAGTCAAGGTCCCTCTTCAGAGTTAACCGGTGATTGGTTACTCGATGCAGCTACACATAAGCATTGGCCATTGTGAATCAGGGGGAGCAAGGACCATATTCTGATTCGGGTTATGTGTAGCTGGTACAAGGTCAAGGCCAATGGATAGCGTTTGTGGTATTTACAAACGAAATATGAACTTCAGTTATTGAAGTGGAGGAGCGTAGTTCTCCCTCATGGTCTGGAGGGGGAGATTGTTGGGATTGGTCCAGCCCATGAGGTTTAATTGAAGATCTAGAATCTTCTACTTCTTTCTAGTTAGTGCAAGAGGTTTAATTGAAGATCTAGAATCTTCTACTTCTTTCTAGTTAGTGCAAGATGTTTAATTGAAGATCTAGAATCTTCTACTTCTTTCTAGTTAATGCAAGTTGGCTAAAGTTCAAGAAGTTTGTAGAGAATTCTACAAGGCTTGGGTGGTGGACTTTTCTCCAAATTTCTAGAAGGATCCAAGAGTTGGTGGACTTTTCTCCAAGTTTCTAGAAGGATCCATCCATGGCTATAAAAAGAGGATGAGGCTTGGCATTTAAGATCAAGCCTTCAAGGCCTTCTCAGGGTCTTCAACTCAAGGTGTGAGAGGTCACTAAGGGAGTTGTGTGTGAGAGGGAAGGCAACTTAAGCAAGTTGTCTTCTNTGAGTTCAGAAACACAACAACACCCAGTTACCCACTGAAGATGAGAGCTTGAGAGAAAAACCCAACTCGTTTTTTTGGCTCTTGGCGACGGAGGAAGAGAGAGGTGTACGGAAAAAGAGAATTGGGGTGAGTTCGGTGACTGAAGGGCTCATTGAACACGTGGCTTAATATTGACCATTGGATTATTTCAACGGACAAAATTGGTTCTGTTTGTTTTGATCATTTTTTTTTCCCTCCAATTTGGCTCACACAGTCTTTCCTAGCTGATCCATTGTGCACACAAAGCAGTTATATAGAATCCCAACTCCGTTAGCAGAGGGAAGAAAGAAGATTTAAAGAAGAGTTAGAAGCGGCCATGGAAGAAACACCAACTCAGATCATGTTTCTTGAAAACCCAATTGCAAAGTCAGAGCTTCAGGAGCTGAGGATTGGAGACCCATTTTTGCTCAAGTTTCAGAGAGACCCTTCTGATCAGAAATTGCCCAAGAAACAGAAATTGCAAAGCCAATGTGGGTTGGTAATTGATGGAGCTAATGTGCAGAAAGAAGAGGCTATAGAGTCAGAGAAACAGAGAAAGGAAGAGTCCAAGAAATCGAATTGGGTCCTCAAGATAACTGGTTTCACAAAGCAGCCATGGAGTACATGTGAAGAGAATGTGATCAGGAAAAGAAGCCTTGAAGAGGAAGAAGAAACTGCAAATTTGAAGAAACAGAGAAAGAAATGCAATAAATTCTCTGAGTCTGAATCTGAACCACCATCACCGCTTTTAGAGGATGACAAATTGAAGATTCGTTTTAATATCATGCAAGATTCTGAAACAATGTTGGTTGCTCAGCAAAAAGTGTTGGCCACAGACCCGAGTACGAAGAACAACCGTTTGTCAATGCCTCTGAGGAAAATCAAATCAGAATTCATGGAAGCCGGAGAGATGGAATCGCAGGGTAAGCGTATCCGAATTAGAAATAATGCCTTATTTTGATTTTGAACCATGAAGTAGTGAGAGAGTTATACTTTTAGCTATGGTCATCAGAGATAGAGAGAGACTGCGCAACTTAATGTGGAGTTTCTTGAAGCAAAGCATGAAGGAGAGGGAAAAGGGTAGCAGCTAAAAGAGAGACACTGCACAACTTCATGAATTTCACACATGCAAAAGATTGGGTCTTAATTCAATTGACTGACTTCACATGAATTAGATGAGCTTGTATGGTATTTCATTCCTCTGTGAAATTTTACTTTCATTGTTCAAAACCCTGAGATGGACATAGATATTGGTAGTTTGATCACAAGTTCAATGGTTCATATATAGTTACATGAGTTTTTTCAACTTCAAGTTGAATGAACACTAGTCCACCTAAAACAAGTTTATCTGCAAGTTTAGATAACATATATCTTAATTGCTAGCTTTGGCAAATCAAGTGGCTACTGCTTACATGGTTCTAATTAAAAGAGAAATGACCGTGTAATTAATGTGAAATAGTATTATATAACTATGGTTGCATGTATAGCATGTGAAAACAATAAAATATTCGACAATTACCTTATCAGAATTCCATAACATCCAACATATATAACAAATGCATATAATTATCAGACTAATTAACAAGCATTTTGTAGAGAAGTACTTAATTACGTGTATTGTCCCACAGATAAGGACGCACATAAGGTCACAAGGACATAAAGAAATGTGGACATAAGTTTAATTAGCTAATAACTTGTCGTACGTGACATCAAATAATTGCATCAATAGTCATATGAGCTATATATTATCTTATTAGTCCATATCAGAACATTTGATGGGGCACGAAGCTTATTGCAGATCATTTTTTGGGGCACGGAGAAATAAGGCAAGGCCATTCTCTTCTCTACATAAACTGCAGAGTAGTATACCATTTCAGTGTACCTTCTCTTTACTTCAATTACTTTATCAAATTCTTGCTAGGTGTTTCTACTAGTACTACCTAGCAACCATGGAGTTCATTAACCAGCAGCTGTCCAGAAATATTTGTTTGGGGTTTTTGCTTATATGCATGTTCGGGGTTTGGTCTTCTGATGCCACTTCTCGCACTCTCCAAGATGTATCAATGTATGCGAGATACGAGCAATGGATAGCTCATTATGGACGCGTATATAACAACATTAACGACAAGGAGATGCGTTTCAAGATATTCAAGGAAAATGTGGCATTTATAGAATCTTCTAATGACGATGCAAACAAACTTTACAAATTAAGCATCAATCAATTTTCAGACCTTACCAATGAAGAATTCAAAGCCTTAAGAAATAGGTTCAAGGGGCATGAATGTTCCACAAAGACCACTTCTTTCAAATATGAAAATGTGACCGCAGTTCCAGCTACAGTAGATTGGAGGAAGAAAGGAGCTGTAACGCCCATCAAGGATCAAGGCCAATGTGGTGATTATCAATAACAAGCATCTAATCTTTATCTCCTTTTGAAAGTAATTTAAATTGTTTCTGTATGTTCTAACTTCTAGCTATTTGCAATCAAAATATATAGGATGTTGTTGGGCTTTTTCAGCAGTGGCAGCCATGGAAGGAATTACTCAGCTTAAAACTGGTAAACTAATCTCTTTGTCTGAGCAAGAGTTGGTTGATTGTGACACCAGCGGTGTAGACCAAGGCTGCGAGGGTGGCTTGATGGACGATGCTTTTCAGTTCATCAATCAAAATCACGGGCTTAGTACCGAGGCTAATTACCCCTACACTGGTGTTGATGGTACTTGCAACACCAAAAAGGAAGCAAGCCATGCTGCCACCATCACTGGCCACGAAGATGTGCCTGCAAACAGTGAAAGTGCCCTTCTTAAGGCTGTTGCTATGCAACCAATTTCCGTTGCCATTGATGCTGGAGGTTCGGATTTCCAGTTCTACTCAAGTGGTGTCTTTACAGGAACCTGTGGAACGAGCCTTGATCATGGTGTTACTGCTGTTGGTTATGGGGTCAGTGGTGATGGGACCAAGTATTGGCTAGTGAAGAACTCATGGGGCACAGAATGGGGTGAACAAGGCTACATAAGAATGCAAAGAGATATTGATGCAGCAGAAGGTCTCTGTGGCATTGCTATGCAAGCCTCTTACCCCACTGCATAATTTTACCTGCAAATCAAAATCAAGGCCTACTACATATACCCTGTAGCTATTATATGAAAATGTATGGAACTTATACCTGTAATACTTAATTAATAGACTTGAATGTATGTATAAGAAAACTAGCAAGTTATAATTACAGAAATGAACTACAGTTTCTTTTAGTTGAATTTTCCAAATATATGTCTAAATTTAACCACTTCCACTTGCTTGAATTATGCAATTCTATAGCAGAACACGATTTCCTACCAAAAGGAAAAGGAATTCTCTTTAAAATAGCTTTGGAAGAGACACTTAAAGAATCCAGATAACCATTTTCTAGACACTTCACTAGTGAAGCACCGGGGCAAGGGGTAAACATGTATGCAGGCCAGTTTATGAGAATATAGGAGCTCTATACCTGAAGTCTGTATATATCTTTCATTCCTAAAATGCAAGATGCATATTGCATTGATATAACAAGTTAACAACACCTATTGGCTACATGTTGGCAGCTTGTAAATCTATTAATTGGCATCCTAAAGAAGTATAAATTAAATTTCAGAGGTGCTTTACTGTAAAACAAGAGAAAATGGCAGAGAGATAAACAAGAGCTATATAACGTGGTTCAGCAAAGAATGTCTTTGCCTACATCCACAGATACAAAAGTAGAGAAGTTTTATTCATGAGAGCTTTAACCAAAGGTCCCCACAATATATAAAGGTACAGACACCAGAAACAAGAAGGAAGACCAAAAGCCACCGACAGTCCATTAAGAGTTTCTACTGGTTCCAATACACCAGCTAGCAGACAACATCTATAATAAATGGCCCCACACGCTTATTAATAGTTTCTACTGGTTCCAATATACCAGCTAGCAGACAACATCTATAATAAATGGCCCATATTTCCAACATNTTTCTTTCTTAAGCAGCAGGCAGCTGCCTCATATGACTAAAAGAAGGAAAAGAAAAACAAAGAGCCTGCAAGTTGCAACAAACCTCATATGAGTTGCCCAAAAAAAAAAAAAACAGAAAAAGCTGCCTCTTGAGTCCGAATCACCACCACCTTCTTTAATTGGCACAGAAATTGAAGATTCGTTTTAATAAAATGCAAGGTTCTGAAACAATGTTGGTGAAAAAGATTAGCTTGGAGGCCTAAGATAGTAAGAAAAATAAAAATTTTAGATCATATTACTTCATATGATCAACTCAGTTTCTTTTGGCAAATTACATTCAATTTTGAGTGTGGGAAAAAGACCTCTACCAGTGGCCAAGACATGGTGAGGGCAATGGAGTCTACCGACCCTTACATTTATCAAATTTATAATGAAGTTGATAAATATAATATAAATTTGGGGATTAATTTGATATTTCATCTCTTTACCCTTTTTTGTTTGCAATGATTTTATCCATTTAGAAAATATATAAGTGGACTTATAAAAGTGACATATATTTCTCATATATCGGCTTAAAATTAATACTTCCAAGAAAAATCTCACATTGAAAATGTGGGGGCCTTACTAGTGGTTTATAAGAGTTTGAGCTACTCTTTCCATTGCCAATTGGTTTTGGAATGGATGCCTAGATTCTTTCATGGTATTATAGCAGGTTATTGACATGATGAGCTCAAACGGCCACACGTGCTCTAACATCACCTAATATAAATGGTCCACGTGTTAGACTTGAAATGATGCCACACATGCAGGGGTGTGTTGAGAGAAATCTCACATTGAAAATAAGGGCCTTGCTAGTGACTTATAAAGATTTGAGTTACTCCTCCCATTGCCAATTGGTTTTGGAATGGATGCCTAGATTCCTTCATGGTATCAGAGCAGGTTATTTACATGATGAGTCCAAACGGCCACACATGCTCCTATGTCACCCAATATAAATGATCCATGTGTTAGGTTTGAAATGATGCAACACGTGCGGGAGCGTGTTGAGAGAAATCTCACATTGAAAATGTGAGGGTCTTGCTAGTGGCTTATAACGGTTTGAGCTACTCCTTCTATTGCCAATTGATTTTGAAATGAATGCCTAGATTCCTTCACAAATGAGTTAAGCAACTTAAGCCAAAAGGGATCAGACATTGGCCTCAATGACATTTTCTTCTTGTCTTAATTAAGTATATAATAAGTATTAACATTATAGGTTTCTCCCCTTTTTTTTTATAGGTAATCCTTACGAGGTTTAGTGAAATTTTTGAAAATTTGAAATATCATTTGAGGCCTTTCCCTCTCTTCATTGACAAAAATTCAAACAAACTTGATGGAAATGACTTAAAGTACAACACGAGAAAAATAGGAGGGCTATAACAATTAAAAAACAAATTGGAGGACTAAAGTGTGACATGGGGAAATGTTTGGGGACCATTGCTACAATTAACCCAATAAATCAATAAATTATATAAAAAACAAAACATTTTATAAAAATCAACAATTAACTAATGAGGTGAAAGATATGTGTGTCTCTATAACTATAAGTCCACTAAATTATGAATAATTTTTAACACTTTACATGTGATCTGGTAAATAACATCTACATGATAAGTATGTTTGTCATAATAAACTTACTGATAACCAAATATAAATTTGTGTGTCCGAAGAAGTTTAAGAACTATCAATGTAAATGATTTAAGAAACACTATAAATGTCTAAAAAAAAGTAAAAAATAAAAAAATAAGCTTGATTAGTTGGGTTGATATGAAATGATCAATTCATTACATATATATAATATATATAAGATATTGGAAAAAATTAAAAGAAATTACGATTTTTTGGGTAAGAAAGAATGCTAGCCAATGTTTTCAGATACGAGCCTCGGGCACGCCTTGAGGCGCACTTCATGGCGAGGCGGCAGACTATTGATTCGATTTAGTTTACTCATGAGTCAAGTTCGGTACAATTGATCAATTCTAAAAATTGTTTAAAACCTAAGAAAACTAAACCAAATTAGACACTTTTTGTTCTTTGGACGGCTAAATGACTAAATCCATGAATTTCAAATATCTTCTCCAACTAGGCATTTAAAATCCTACCATCCTACTCTCTTTCCTCACCTCCGGCCTCAACTGCTAGCGACCACCACTGGCCACCTTTTGTGACCACTGCCAGCGACTTTTCCAGCCACCTCTGATGATTTTTCCGACTGCCTTCCGATGATTTTCCGGTCACCTCTTATTTTATTCTTAATCATATATTTAAATTTTAAAATTGTTAAAAAAAATTTAAAATTAAATATTCAATGAAATCCTCGCTTTTAAAATTTGTATCCAAACAA
>QANT01007279.1:0-36240 GCA_003254885.1 Purshia tridentata | reverse complement strand
CAATTTAACAGCCCAATTCCAAAAGGAATTAAATGGAGGAAGGATGAGGGAGAAAACCCACCTAATTGGGCAAGAGAACGCCGGAAAATTGGCCGGAAAGCTGGAGGTTGCAGCGGCTGGGAGTTTCTCTCCGTGCAGCGGCGCGCCCAGACGTCGGGGGTCGGCGTCGTGGGTCGTGGCGGGCTGGCGACGGCGGGAGGTGGCTGTCGGCGGTTGGGCGTTGNCGTGGGTCGTGGCGGGCTGGCGTTGGTCGGAGGCAGCTGGATGGGAGAGGGAAGAGGTGACGCACGCACAAGGAAGATGGAAATGGCTGGTTTTCGGGCTGGGAGGGGGGAGAAAGAGATAAAAAGAAGGGAGAGAGGTTTCCAGAAAAATCTGGAATTTTTAAGGCTAAGTCACTTTATTTACCATTTTGCCACTCCCTTCACACGTCCATAACTCACAAACCGTAACTCCGTTTGATGCATACTTCATGTCTACGAACTCGTGGAGTCGAGCTTTATTCGACCATGTCAAAGTCTACTTCAAGGGCCCTAAAATTCAAAAAGTCAACTTTTGGGTCCTTTGACACGTGCAAAATTTTCAAACCGTCCCTCCAAACGGGACATGTCGCATGTCTATAAACTCGTAAGCTCGAGGCCTTCCTAAGGGACCCAAAGTCAAAGCTAAAATCTTGTTAGAACCAAAAGTCAACGTTGGGCCCTACTAACATTCACTTAGGAAGGTACGGGTCGTTACACCCATTCCATCAGCCCTCGAGCAAGAACGCAATTTCGAGGAATAGCAAGTAGCCTTCGAGTCTGTCGATCCCGAAGAACTTAAAGAAACAGAAAGCCCAGACGAAGCAACTGTTTTCCTCTTTTTGCTCGCCCGGAGCTCAAGGTGGAGCTTGATTTTACGATCTTTAGCCATGGATATCTCAAAGCATGCACAGTAAGCACAACTTTTCATGAAATCAAAGGTAAGAGAGAACAGGTATTTATACTTAGAATAATTTCCTAGAATGCGAGTTTTATGCTGTCATTTAATACGGATAATATCTCGAGGATATTACGTTACTCCTTGTGATTGAATACTAATAAATAAAATTTGAATTGAAAACAAGCAGAATTTAAATGAAATAGAAATTGAAATTTAAAAGAGCGGCCAAAATTACAATTGAGTTCGCAGCAAGATAAGAAGTTCAGTAAAAACAAAAATAAAAAGAGAATGAAAAGAAAACTATTTCTCGGGTGGAGGATTGGAAGCATCGATCGCTGAGGACGAAGGGGGCACAAAAGCATCAACGTTGGGGGCAGAAGAAGAAGGGTTCTCCCGGGTTGGAACTTCAACGACCTCTTCATCAAAAGAAGGGCTCGAAACAGGGGCTCGATCGCCTGGATGCATCCCAAGAAGATAGTCATAAGGCTCAGTGACCCCTTGAAGAGCATCCACAGCTTCAGGGCCCTCGTACAGACGACCATATTCAGGTTCAGCCCTCTGAACCCAGCCAAGTCTGAAAAACCGAGCTCGATCAATGCCAATCAAAGCCTGGCAGTCATCAAACTCAGCCTGGCGTTCAGCTTTCTCGACCGCAAGCTCTTTCTCCAACTCAGCTACTCGAGCCCTAAAAGGCTCAAGTTCCTTCTGCGCACCCTCAAAATTCTCAGCATGCAGGTCCCTATCCTCTTCGGCCCGGCATCGCCCAGCATTTGCCTCCGCTAGTTCCCTCTTGACCTGAGAAAGTAACGCCTCGGCATCAGCAAACTTCTTCCTGGCAGCCTCCCCTTTCTCAGCCTCCTGACGAAGCTCATGCTTTACTGCCAGCAGGCGGCTGGTCAGATCCACGTTTAACATATTCACCTGCAAAAGAAATACATACAGTCAGTGCTCGAAAGAAAACATTCGAAAAGTTAAGTGTCGAAGAGCCAATTACCGTATAACTGGCTACGTGAGTAGCAGCGATGAGAGCCCCATCGTTCCGCTGAGCGACCCCAGCGGCATCTCTTGGAAGCACGCAACCCCTCGTAATGGCGATCGCGGTGCTCTCATCATGAACGGCAGTGTCACTCAGCAGAACTCGAGTTCCATTGGGTCTCTTCATGTCTGGAACAAACGGTGGGAGAGGAGCAGTCGGACGGGCGCTTGAACTCGGAACTCGAGGAGGAGAAGAAGTGGGCAGTGGAGGTGGACTTTGAGTAACGGTTATCGAAGGAGGCGGATCGATAGCCGCAGTTGCCGAAGGCGAAGAAGCATCAGGGACAGGTCCCTCTTCGACCGTCGAAGTGACCTTCATCATTTTTGCCTTCGGAGGGGCCTTCCCATCATTTCTCTTTCTCTTCTTCTCAAGAATGGGGTCCTTCGCGAGCTCAAGCTTTGTTCGTTGCATGTCGATCCCCTCAGTGTCAGAAGCAGTTTCTTCAGAGTCCACCGAAAGAACGTCGACTTGAGCCTTGAATCTGGCTCTTAGCTGCTCGATCCTCTTCCTACCATCGCTAGTCAAAGCCAAGTCCTCCAAACGCAAAATTAAACCGCCCACGAAGTCTCTAGGAGTATAGCCTTCGAAGCCCGAGCGTTTCTCCTCGGAAAAGGGCGCGTAAATGATGGATTGGCGTTGAGAACTGATTCGATGGAGAACTTGAGGCGTAGAGAACCAACCAATGCTGTGCTTCGGATTCCCAAGTTCGAAATGAGCCTTAAGGGCTAGCAATCTATCGTGAACTAGCCTGGCCTCTGTGAAACAAGATTTATCTGGAAAAAGAAAGCGAAGAATGTTAGTGATCGATAAACGTTGGCAGATGACATCAATATCAAGATTACGATATTCATCGAAGTGAGGAATACCAGGGGAATGGGAAAAACGAGTTGGGAGTGGCATATTGCTGAGTTCGGGGGCAGCCCACTCACCGGTCAACATCACCGGTCTACCTTTCCACCCACAATGAGAAGTAGGGCGATCATGAAAGAGTTTGGGGGCATCAGGTTTGGGAGTGAAATAAAAAGTGCAAGACCCATCGAGTTCGTTGACCTTACTCCACTTATAACAAAAGAAGAAGTCAACGAACCCGAAGGCCGCCCCCACGGAAAGCCCAAAACCCAGAAGAGCAGAAATCAGTTGGAAGCAACTGGGGTTTAGTTGAAGAGGGTGAACACCCATTTTATTGAAAATAACGTGAAAAAGGGGATGAGGAGGAAATCTAATATACTGCAAAGAATCGGCCGAAATAACCAACGAACCCTCTGGAATACCCTCCCCGGTCGTTACACAACAGTTATCGGGAAGAGACTGGACTTTGACAGTGGGAGGAATTTCATTATCCCTAACTATTTTCTTTAATTGTTCTACGGAGGGTTCCCAGTAATAAACCAATTGGGTGAGTTTTCCCATAGTAAAAGAGAAAAAAGAGGGACTTACGCGAGAACGAAGGAGGAGAACAGGCTAGAAATCACCGAAGACCTTGGGCGAATGGCAGAAAGGAGCGAGGTCGCAAAAGGGGATATTCTCAATAGGCACTGTGAAAGCTTGGAAGGTGTGGGTTATGGAGATGAAAAGTAAGGTTTAAATAAACAGGGGGATTCGAAAAATGAGTGGCTGGGAAGCTCAGGGGTTTGAGAAGGGCAGAGGTCGAAAAGACGCGCCTCGAAGCAATCAAAAGACGCCTTTTTACCTTACGCTGTCATTTTTTCCCTCTACCAGCCAGAGCACGACACGTGGTGGGTAGAGAAAAAAAAGGGGGCATTGTGGGCGACAGAAAAATCTGGGCCTGGACCCAGGGCTGAAACATAACTAGGCCCAATCCAAAAGGAAGATGAGAAACCCGAAAGGTTTAGGCCCGAAAATTGAAACGGTAATATTCCTTATCTTAAAGGCATAGCCTGTGCAAATCCTAACCTTAATGATCCACTAACCCAAGTAAAGGCACCAACGATCAAATGTATTAAAAGAGCATAACGGGAAGAAAAAGGCGCGAATGTAGGAAGTAACGGAAAAGTTATTTTTGCTATATAAGAAAGAGTGCGACCCCATGAAAGGGGATGGAAACCAAAGAAAGAAAAAGAGACATTAAGAATCATAGAGAATTATTCACTCATTTTGGCATCGGAGTGTTATTGCAGGTACACCCCACGGGGAGATTTCAACAGTTCGAGGAGACGAAAAAAGTTCGAAGGAAGCACAACGTCCGAGTGGTGGGCTTATAGTTGATTGGTTCATTGTTGATTGTTAAAATCAAGCCCAACAAGAATTTTAGCATCAACAATTGGCGCCGTCTGTGGAAACTCGTAAGAAACAATCATTCAACTATGGCCGGGATCAAAAACACTGGAAACGGATCGCAAGTGCAAGTCGAGATGATGGAACTTCTGAAAAGTTTAGCTAGTAGGGTTGAAGAAGCCAACCGCGTGGCCAACGAAGCTCTAGAAATGGCTCGACAAAAGCAGACACCCACGAATTCAAGGCAAAAAAGGAAACAAATAGATGGGTCAAGTGATTCGCGAGTCAGTGAAGTTGAGGAAGGAAGGTCCGATCGAGAGCAACACGAAGAGGAGCTCGATGATCATGATCGACGAACGATGAAGAAAATTCGCGACAGTGACGACCTACGCAGATTATTGAATAGTCATTGGACTCTGACTCCAACACAACTGGCGATCAAGGCTGCTCGTGGAATTTGCCGGTCGCCTTTCTCCGACGAAATTATGGCTGCGAAAAGGCCAGAAAAATTCTAAACTCCAAAGTTTCAGCTGTTCGACGGAACTGGAGACCCTATGGATCATATCTACCACTACCAGCAACAACTAGTCTTGGAAGTGGAGAATGAGCCTTTGCAGTGTAAACTCTTCCCATCGAGTTTGACTGGCTCTGCGTTGACTTGGTTCCGACAATTGAAAACAGGGACCATCGGGAGCTTCTCTGAACTTTGTGAGGTTTTCATATCGCAATACATATGCAACCAACGCAGAAAAAAGGACATCACCACTCTGTTCAACACGAAGCAGGGGAAGAATGAGAAACTGAAAGATTATCTATCCCGCTTCATAGTTGAGATGTCGTCATTGGATAACTGTCCAAAGGAGACAGTCACCGCAGCGTTCAAAGAAGGGTTGCTGGCAGGATCGAAGCTGCATGAAAACATTATCATGCACCCACCATATGACATGAGGGAGTGCATTGCCCAAGCAGAGCCTTTCATCCGCCTCGAAGAGGATACTGCCAACCGAAGACGAGTGTCGGTAATCCAGGAAGGCAAAACGGAGAGCAAACCTACGAACGTCGAAACGACACGAGTTAATGTCATCCCACTTTCGCAACAAACGAGTGAGAATAAGAGCGGGGAAAAAGGAAGAGGGAGGTGAAATTCCTGGTTCGAAGATCCGCTGGCAAACATTAAGCTCACCTGCAGCGTGTCAAAGATCTACCACGATAATAAGGCGAAGGGCATTTTTCGAGAACCCTCATCGATAAAGACCAAGCCAGAATTCAGGGATAAATCGAAGCACTGTCATTTTCATAATGACTTCGGGCACGAACTCGAAGAATGCCTCAATCTGAGAGGACAGATTGCGGCTATGATACGGAAGGGGCAGTTAACTCAATACCAGATAGGTCCAACTCAACCCCAGGAGAATCCTGAGAGGGAGAATAACAATGCGGCCCAGGTAGAGCCTGTTTTATACGAAATACACTCTATCCATGGTGGATCCGAACCACCTGAAGGATCGTCTGTACAGAGGCGCAGTTTAAAACTGCAACTGGAAAAAGCTCAAAAGGTAAATCAAATCAGTTCGGCGTCGGCACAAGCAGCAGCCCAAAGAGACGCGGAGGGAATTATCCAATTTTCTCGGAAAGACCTGGAGAGGTTGGAATGCCCCCACAAAGACGCACTCGTCGTCACTCTCCAAATTGGAAACTCAAGAGTACACCGAGTCATGATCGATGGGGGAAGCAGCGCAGAGGTCATGTATTACAGCACATTCAAACAGATGGGGCTTTGGGATGAAGATTTAAGGGAAAATAAGACCCCAATTTTGGCGTTCGAAGGCAGTCAGATAACGCCGGTAGGGGAAATCACTTTGCCAGTGATCGCAGCAAGAAAGACGCTGTATATGACCTTCGTGGTAATCAATTCTCCTTCTGCATATGGAGGATGGAGGGTGAGGCATCCACTCGATGTTTAATCATGAGATGTGTTTCTGCGGACGGGAAAGGAACCGTCGACATTGTAAGTGATCAAGCCATGGCGAAAAAATGCTATCACCTTACAATGGGAATTCGATCAAATAAAGAAGTTGCAGGGGTCGAGGAAAAATAGCAATTAAAGGAGAATCCACCAACCCAGGAAGAATCCATGGCTGAACCAATGACTATCGAACCACTAACAGAGATAGTGTTGGATCAGGAAGAGCCAGACAAGACGGTGTTGGTGGGTACCCTCCTGAAAGAAGAATAACGGACACGTCTGATCGAAACTCTTCGGGCGAATAAAGATGTGTTCGCATGGTCGCACGTGGATATGCCGGGGATTGATCCAAGCATAGCGTGCCACAAGCTAAACGTCAATCCTAGCATAACGCCGTATCAGCAAAGGCAAAGAAGATTCGCGCCAGAAAGAAATAAGGTAATAAGCGACGAAGTCAATCGACTTCTCGAAGTAGGGTTTATTAGGGATGTCTGGTGCCCCACTTGGATTTCGAACGTGGTAGTAGTCCAAAAGAAAAATGGCAAATGGAGAGTATGCATCGATTTCACCAATCTGAACAAATCCTGTCCAAAAGACTGCTACCCGATCCCCAAGATTGATCAGATGGTAGACGCCACTGCCGGGTACGAGCAACTGACTTTTCTTGATGCATACTCTGGATATAACCAAATCCCAATGGCGATCGATGATCAAGATAAAACAGCCTTCATATCCGAGCGAGGGCTATATTGTTATACAGTAATGCCTTTCGGCCTCAAGAATGCGGGATCAACTTATCAGATACTCGTCAACCAGATGTTCAAAGATCAAATAGGGAGAACCATGGAAGTATATATCGACGACATGGTTGTAAAGAGCAAATCAAGAAAAGATCATCATGTTGACTTAAAAGAAACATTTGAAGTCCTCCGCAGATACAGGATGCTATTAAATCTGACGAAATGTGCGTTCGATGTTTCTTCCGGACAGTTCTTGGGGTATATCGTTAGCCAGCGGGGGATCGAGCCCAACCCAAGCAAAGTCCAGGCTCTACAAGAAATGGAAGAACCTCGAACAGTTCGGGAAGTGCAGGTTTTAACAGGAAGGATTGCTGCATTAAGCAGATTTATTTCAAGGGCAACGGATAGGTGCAAGCCATTCTTTCATGCAATTAAAAAGGGAGGATCTTGGGGAACAGCGCAATCTGAAGCATTGAGGAAAATCAAAGAATACATGGCTAATCCGCCCATCCTTGCAGTTCCCGAACCTGGAGAAGTCTTACTTTTGTACTTAGCGGTTTCAGAATTCGCCGTGAGCGCAGCGTTAATCATTGAACGAGATGGGCAACAGCATCCAGTGTTCTACGTAAGCAAGAGCCTCGTGGAAGCGGAGACTAGATATAATGCTTCGGAGAAGTGTGTCCTGGCTCTTGTTACCGCAAAAAGGAAGCTTCGGCAATATTTCGAAGGGCATAAAATAGCAGTGATCACCAACCAACCCGTCCGGGGAATTCTTGCTAAACCAGACCTCTCCGGGAGAATGATGAAATGGGCCATCGAACTGGGGGCATTCGATATAGAGTTCAAACCTCAAACAGCTCGTAAAGGGCAGGCAGTGGCAGACTTCTTGGTCGAAGCACATAAACCACTAAACGTGTTTGAAGAAGACCAGGAAGAAAGTGCATGGGAACTATATGTGGATGGATCTTCGAATGCGTTAGGTGCAGGAGCAGGCATAATTCTACAAACCCCCGATGGCTTCGAGTTGGAATTTGCGTTAAGGTTGGATTTCCCAGCTTCGAACAACGTGGCAGAGTACAAAGCCCTCGTAAATGGTTTACGAATTGCAGAAAAAGTCAAGGCTCAAGTTCTTAAAGTCTACAGTGACTCTCAGCTTGTTGTAAACTAAGTAAATGGAGAATATGCTACCAGGGATGAAAAGATGGGGGCATACCAGAAGCTGGTAACTGAAATAACCTCTCGCTTCAAGAAGGTAACCTTTTCACAAGTACCCAGAGAACAAAATCAGGCGGCTGACCACCTACATGCGAAGCCTCAACTTCGGAAGGACTTCGATCCGTCAGGATCGAGCAACTACACACGCCTAGCAGTACAGAGGAACCAACTACGTTGATGATTAGTCAAGTTGGAACGAGTTGGATGACGCCACTGATAAAGTACCTTCGTTCGGGTACAGCACCAACGGATCCAGCCGAAGCACGAAAACTAAGAATGCGAGCAGCCAGGTATGTTTTGATCGATAACATATTATTTAGAAAGTCATTTTCAGGGCCGTTGTTACGTTGTCTTGACCCAGCTCAAGCTGAATGGCTACTCTCGACAATTCATGACGGTTCGTGTGGAAACCATGCTGGAGGACGAAGCTTAGCACACAAAGCACTGACACAAGGATACTTTTGGCCATATATGACAAAAGATTCAGAAATCTATGCTCGAAAATGCGACCAGTGTCAACGCTACGCACCCATAAGCAGACAACCAGCAGAAGACTTGAATTCGACTTGGGAACCATGGCAGTTCGCAAGGTGGGGTATGGATATTGTGGGACCATTGCCAACCGCCCCTGGAGGAAAGAGGAACGTACTCCTCGTGACGGATTACTTCACCAAATGGGTCGAAGTAGAGGCTTACGGAACGATCGATGCTACCACTGTCGTTCGCTTCGTTTGGAGAAATGTCATATGTCGTTTCGGAGTGCCACGAGCCATAGTTACGGACAATGGCACACCCTTCAACAACAAGAGGTTTAAAACATTCTGTACCGAAAAGGGAATCCAACTTCATTTCTCCTCTCGAAGCTACCCCCAAGCAAATGGGCAAGCAGAGAAGACGAACAGAACCATCTTCGACAACATCAAAAGACGACTCGAAGGGGCCAAGGGGAAATGGCACGACGAACTCCATCACGTTCTGTGGGCATATCGAACCACTAAACGAAGACCAACTGGAGAATCACCATTCTCCCTAACTTACGGAGTAGAAGCAGTAATGCCCACTGAGATAGGATTGCCAACCACAAGGACGTTATCAGCTGAAAATGAGGAATCAAACGCCATTCAACTTAGACACACTCTGGATCTTGCGGAAGAAAAAAGGATGGCCGCATCAATTCGGTTGGCAAACTATCACAGCGTGGCAGCTCGACATTTCAACCAGAAGGTACGCCATAAAACCTTTAGAATTGGAGATTGGGTCTTAAAACGGATTATGGACCAAGGACCTAAATCGGGGGAACTACCAGAATCTAGAAAGTTTAAAAAAGTATGGGAAGGCCCTTACGAAGTCATGGCAGTCTTCGGAAAGGGAGCCTACAAACTTCGAGAACTCCGGACTGGGAAGGAACTGCCGAGACCTTGGAATGCCATTCATTTAAAAAAGTATTATGTTTGAAATTTTTTCTTACTTATGTTACAGTTTCGATAATATTAATAACAATTGATGAATTCCAATAAAACATTATGTATTTCTTCTTGAGAATGTAATAAGTGTCTTGAACGTTCGAAAGAGGACGTCCAGAAAAATGCATGTGTTGTGAACGTTTTCGTACGCTTCGAACGCTTTCGATCGAAGCAGTGAAATGCTCGAAAAAAGGCGTTCAAGAAATTGCGTAAACAATGACGATGTCCATCGAAGCACTGAATGCTCGAACGGATGACGTATAAGGAAAACACGTACGCTTCGAACGTTTTCGGTCGAAGCAGTGAATGCTCGAAAGAAGGCGTTCGAGAAATCGCGTATGTCATGACGATATTATCGAAGCACTAAATGCTCTAGTAAGTGACACGCATGCATGCCAAGAACGTCTTCGATCGATACAATGAATGATCGAAATAAGACGTTCATAAATTGCGAACGCAATATGGCTACAATTGAAACGTAGAACGTTCGAAAGAAGGCGTTCGAAGAAGTACATTTGCAATGAATATATGCAAAAGAAAGGAAAAAAGCTCATCTTTTATTAGAATAAAAAAAAAAGACTACAAAAGGAAATGCACGAATGACAACTGCTCAAAACTCAAGGAGCCCTTCAGGGAATGACCAACTCTTCGCTCAGGCATTCCCAATCCAGATTGGGAAAGAGTGCACGAGCTTTTGACTTGAAATAGTCACGCCCCTGGGTAAAACCATCCTGCAAACCCGTAGAATGCGTTGAGCTGGTAAAACAGCGCGCTTCATGGAGGAGTTGTTTCAGACGATCCACCTCCCGACTAGCTTCAGTTAAATCAAAGCGAGCTTCACGAAGACGCCATTCAAGGAGGGTTCTTGGACAATGGATCGAATTAACACTTCTCCTCGAAGGCCCAGCCTCGAAATCAGGGTGATGACTCAAAAAAGGAGACCGAGTCGATCGAATTGCATTCTCAGATCTGAGCACTGGTGACGAAGGTTTGGAGATATCATTCCTTGGCCCCATTGACAGGACCCTCCCCGAGTTCCACCCTTGAACTCGGGTGATCCTGCGGGAATCCAATGTCAAGGAAAATCCTACCGAAAATTCGGCAGAACCTCCCTTGAAATTGGACTGACCCTGGATTACCCTTCCTCAGAAAACCTGTAATTTACACTTCTAATCCAGCTCCTCTACCACAAACAAGGGTCTCCGACCCGTAATCATAATAAAAGGGAACTAAAGCAACATTTGCGTTAATATTAGTGACATTTACACCGTGATGGTTCAACTACCGTAAGTAGTCTAATTAAATAAGACATGGGTGGAAAATTTACAAGTTTCCAAAATATATGAGATCCTCGACGTTTCTCCTGCTCGACCGCACCACCGCAGTTACCTGGGGGAAATTTAAAAAACAAACGAGGTAAAAGGTGAGCCAAACCCAGTGAGTGGACAAAATGAATTAACTTTTACAATTATCCAAAAATTTCATACAAGGACCTAACTGACTTTGCATTAAAACTCCCAATTTTGAAATAGCTTTAAAATGTTTTTAACAAATCATTGGATATAACTAGTAAAAATACTTTTCGATTTCTCAATTTGAAAGAACGAAAATTTCATCATGCAAACTCCAAGATTTTCCCCGCATAAACAAAATCTTGAGATTTAAAACAAATATTTCGCTCGCTCCCAATTTCCCCGTATAGCCTGCCGTACATGCGCAGGGCCCATAACCTGCCATACGCATGCAGGGCCAATAATCCTGCCGTACATGCGCAGGGCCTACGACCTGCCGTACGCATGCAGGGCCAATATCCTGCCGTACATGTGCAGAGCCAGGGTCTGTCATACACATGCAGGGCCAACATACCTGCTGTACGTGCACGCAGGGCCGCCCCCAAAGGGCAAAGCATCCAGCACACGGCCCAAAGCCTATGTGTGTGCCGTGATGGGTCCCAAAGACCTATATAATTCCAATGTCCAGAACGGGTACTAAGTGGGTGCTTAATAAAATCCAAAACCATCCGTCCGCAATCATTCACATTGAAATTGAATAATTCATTTGCAAACTTCTTAAAGTTATGGAGAAATCGATAATTGTTCCAGAAAACTTTATTTGAAAGTTGTTTTCACAAAACCTCAAACATAAATAAAATTGATACGAAATGTCAATCCGTCTAACACATTTAATAATGATAGAGATCTCGAAATCAATATTGATAAATGAATTTCACGTCCAAACAACTCACAAGGTAAATAAAATTCAACTTGTAAAATAAAATAACTTTAAATAAAATAAAGTCCACTCACAGTCAAGGGGTCTAGTCTAGTTGCTCGGCTGGGTCGCCCTCAATCTCAGGTGTCGTCCCTATAAGAAAAACAATAAATACGTCATTAGTTCCTCACTTAAAATGTCCGTCTATATCTAAAATTTGGGGTTTCGCTAATCTAAGTCTTTTCTATACCACCCAAGTTAATAGCCCGCTTAATAAGTCTAAAATTCACGATGATTCCTAAATTCCACGATTAACGGGTCGGACTAACCTCAACCCCAACAAAGTGCCGTTTTCAACCCCAATTTCACCATTTCCGCCTTTTCCTTCGAACCCATCATTCCACACTGCAGATTTGATTTCCAAACAATGGTAATTAACTAAAATATCACAATTTCATGCCAAATCCCCAATTTTCGAGCAACCACCCGAAGTGGCCAAGCTTCCTCCACCAATTCCCAATTTTCTTCCATTTTTCCTTAAAGCCCAAGGTTCTAAACCACAATTAATATGTCCTAAGGTTGGAATTTAATAATTTCAACCCCAATTTCGCACCCCAAACCCCAACTTTCCGATTTCCAGATTTGGGGCTAATTCCCAATTTCTTCCCATGTCTCAATTAAATCAATTTAACAGCCCAATTCCAAAAGGAATTAAATGGAGGAAGGATGAGGGAGAAAACCCACCTAATTGGGCAAGAGAACGCCGGAAAATTGGCCGGAAAGCTGGAGGTTGCAGCGGTTGGGAGTTTCTCTCCGTGCAGCGGCGCGCCCAGACATCGGGGGTCGGCGTCGTGGGTCGTGGCGGGCTGGCGACGGCGGGAGGTGGCTGTCGGCGGCTGGGCGTTGGTCGGAGGCAGCTGGATGGGAGAGGGAAGAGGTGACGCACGCACAAGGAAGATGGAAATGGCTGGTTTTCCGGCTGGGAGGGGGGAGAAAGAGATAAAAAGAAGGGAGAGAGGTTTCCAGAAAAATCTGGAATTTTTAAGGCTAAGTCACTTTATTTACTATTTTGCCACTCCCTTCACACGTCCATAACTCACAAACCGTAACTCCAAACGACGCATGCTACATGTCTATGAATTCGTGAAGTCGAGCTCTACGCAACCATGTCAAAGTCAACTATAAAATCCGAGCAATTTAAAAAGTCAACATTGAGCTCTTTTATCACGTTCATAACTTTTTAACCNATATTATTGACGGCAACGATTGAAACCATTCATTTTTTACTATTATATTTAAATTTCTTTCCTACAAATTATCGCAACGATCATAGTTGATCGGGCCATTAGTTTAGAACTATATTTTTGATCTCTGGATGCCTTGGGGTGACGAAATATGTATATTCATCTCCCCAAACTCACTTTAGGCCACGAATCCTAAAGTTTCTGTTGCCCAAACCCTATTTCAGGCAACGAAATGGCTTCCATTGCCTTAAGTCCCTAATATTTTATTTTTAAACACATCCCATTATTTAATACTTTAGGCGACAAAAATGAGTATATTCATCACCCCCAAGGAACTTGAGGTGACGCGTTTGTGTGCTTCGTCGCCCTAACTCGTAATATTTTATTTTTTAAAACACATTCCATTATTTTTCATACTTTTGTCTTCCGTTACCTAAGTTCCATAATTCCGATTCAGCTAGTTTTTGGTAGGGATGATCTTTGAGAGGGATTGATGATCCCCTTCAAAAAATTAGATCGATCGAAGTTCACTAACCATTTGATCATCATTATATCAATCACGATCGTTCGTACGTTTGATCAATACTTAACTTGCACAACTCCGATTGAGATATTTTTTTGTACCGATGATTTTAGAGCGCGGGAAAACAAAATGAACGGTTTGTATTGTTGGAAACACGATTGGATTGCCAGCTTCTATATATAAATACACTTGAATAGTATTAGGATATTAACTTTTTCCTTCATTTCTATACATTTCAATAATTGCAAATAAGACAATGTGACTCCAACAATCAGAACCGTTCATTTTTTACTATTATACTTAAATTTCTTTCCTACAAATTACCGCAACAATCAAAGTTGATCGGGTCGTTCGTTTAGAACCAAATTTTTGATCTCGGGATGCCTTAGGGGGACGAAATATGTATATTTGTCTCCCCAAAGTCACTTTAGGTGACGAATCTTTAGGTTTTCATTGTCCCCAACACACTTGAGGGATCAATATAGCCCCCAAGTAACATAAGGTGATGCATTTGTGTGTTTCGTCTCCCCAACCCCTAATATTTTATTTTTTTGAACGTATTCCACTATTTTTCATATTTTTGTCTTATGTTACCTAACTTCCACAACTCCAATTGAGTTGAGTTTTGGTAGAGATGATCATTGAGCTAGGATGATGATACCTACAAAAAATCAGATCAATCGAAGTTCATCTGACTGTTTGATCATCATTACATCAACCACAATCGTTCGAACGTTCGATCGTAAATGCCTAACTTACACAACTCTGATTGAGCTATTTTTTTGCATCGACAATCTTAGAGTGAGGGAAAACAAAATGAATGGTTTGGATTGTTGGAAACATTGGATTGCGAGCTTCTATATATAAATACATTTGAACAATATAAAGATATTAACTTTTTTGCTTATTGCTTTACATGTCGACTGTAAGCTATGGACTATGTCTAGAGCCAGAGGTAGATTAGAAAAACCTGTCATGTCAAACTGTAGAATGTAGACTGTAAACTGTGGAGTAAATCCTGATTCAAGATCTATTTTATTCTTGTTTCTTTTTCTCATTCATTGTGGGCTCCTCACCTTTCACGTAAACTGTTGGTTTTTCCAAATTTTAATGATTAATAACTACAAATAACAACTGAGCAACTTCAACTATTGGAACCATATATGCATGGCCATGGATTATTTGCTATTATGAGTATTATGGGTATTATGAGTATTATTATTATTATTATTATTATCATTATCATTATTATTCTTTTGCTTCATCCATACCTATAATTAATTGAAAATTAAATACAAACCACAACAAATACGGTTGAAATACACAAAATAAATTCCCCAATCCATAATATATCAATCATATACATGTTGTACGAAAAACCGAGACTTAGCCTAATGATCAAGGTACATTATACTCCATCATCATCGTGAGGGGGCGATGGCAGCAGGTATTGTAGGGCCAAGAGCTCTTGCACGTAACGCTCACGCTCCTCCTTCTGCATCTGCATCACCTGTTGCATCCGCTCTGTCATCCTCTATCTCAGATCATGCTTAAGCTGCAATCGCATCTCCTGCTCCCTCCACTGGTGCTCCTTCCGTGATGCTTGTAACTGGGCAGACAACCCTGCACCTGCTGCAACAAAGACGCCATCTTCGCAAAATGCTAAGTGGAAGCTGACCTGCCCTCGAGAACCCTGAACCTACCCCACTCGCATCCCCTAATACGGAGGCCAGCATTGAGCTCCAATGCGATTGACTTCATAAGAGTGTTAGGAGGGAGCTTCTTGGCCCTCGTCAACTCCTCCAGGTACTTGGCCTTCTCGGCCAGCATAGCATCATTCAAATTAAGTTAGTGGTAAGTTAGAAGTTAGAAAATTAAGTATATATATAGAAATAACAATTTGTGGATAAAGTTTAAAAATTAAAAACTAACGTGCTTACCCTTGGAGGCATCACATTCCGATCAGATGTAATTGCGATCCGGCTTGAAAAAGAAAACATTATTGTCAAATACTGAACAAATTAACAAGCCAAGTTATGTATTACCAGTCCAATTAAATAAAATGATGGCTAACCAATTCTCGCTTCTGCATGTGATATGAGAAGGGCTTCACTCCATTATAGTGCTCCATTTTCCCAGGGGTTTTGTGATTTCCTTGTTGGTGGCAGACTTTTTTTGTCAATTAGAAGGCAAATTGCAATTGGTTAGTACATATTAATTTATGGAATTTCAGAAAAAATATTACAAATTCATAAATAATATGTACGTACCAAATAGCTTTGATATACGAACTCGGTGCACAATCACTGCCATTGATCGGGCCGACACACCATCTCCTTGAGAGGGTTGGCTAATGCCTATTTGGGTGTTCCCAAGGCGAGGAACGTCAGGTGGAGGTCATACTTGAACTGTTTGTAGGCTTTTACAAACAACAATTCCACGTACGTAGCTTTGTCGGGATCTTCCCAATTGATGTCATAGTTAACCTACGAAAAATAAATATGACAATGTTAGGAACGATTAAAATAATCAATAATTGTTTTACTCGACTTATTAAGCCCTATACTCACCAACAACAACCCGTACACGTTTTGCTTGATCTGCTGATCAAGCTTCTTACAACTGGGGGCAACCATGGGGCAGTTTTTACGTACAAACACTTCGACCTCAGAAGCGAAGAGGCTGTTGGTCACGTGATCAGACGGTCGCCCAAGGTGGGGATTGCACGAGATCCTGATCCAACCACTAGCTTGGGTGATATTGGATTGCTTCAGCCCTTAGCTTGGGCCCCGCATGGCCATCGAGGTGGAGGAGATAAAGGAGGCTAGGGCAGAAAGAGCGACGTCTATAGTCTGGTGGAGCACACAAATACTAAGTGGCATTGGGGCCAAAGGAGCCAAGGCTGGGGTCGAGGGGGCACCAATTTGTGGCCTCAAATCATCTGGGACCAAATTAGCGGTGGCCACTATGGGAGTGCATGTGATGACAGCGTTGGGCTGCGAGCCCTTGGAGGATGAGGGCCACCAAGAGTGGTCCTATTCCTCCTAGATCTCCTAAAGCTAAATGCCCTTGTGATCGGCATTTGCACAAAAAATAAATTAGAATGTTTGACAGTCACAGCATTAACAAAACAAACAATTTTAAATCATAAAGTGCAATGTGATGACTCACTAAGCTACGTAGTCATCATCACTGAAGTTACTATCATCGATATCATCTCCATCATCATCATCATCATCATCATCTTCATCATCATCCTCGAGATCATTATCATCCTTGAGATCATCATCATTGCCAGCAATGAAGTTAGAGGGGTCAATTAGAGGAAGATGTGTTAGATCAATTGATATGGCATCAATCTCAATTGGAGGCATGTCTTGCATCTCGACTTGTTGTATGATGACATCATCGTGAGCAGTGGTTAATTGATTGGATACATTTGAAGATGAATCTTCTTGATACGCTGCATCAACATCATCTTCCTTCTCTGAAACATCCTACATATTTTGATGTTGAATCATTTGGGCTACTTTCCAATCCTCACCTGCCTTCGAGTCATCTAGATAAAATACTAGTTTTACCATAATGGCAAGAATATAGGGATTATCCTCAAACCACCGAGTGCTAGTGTTCATAGAGTTAAGTCATAATTGTGTTTAATACTGCCATTTTTAGATAAGTTGATATCAAACCAATGACACTTAAATAACATAGCGGTCTTTGTACAACACTTGAAGAACACTCATCAGCCTACCGTAAAAAGCTTGATTCATTTTCATCCTAGTTTCCCAACACACAGACCCCGTTATTTTGAGTGGTCAACTTGTCATCTCGAACCTCAGCCAACAACCTAACACTATTCACAATACAACCGAAGTAGGTTTCAACACGAATGACGCCTAAAGCCAACTTCATTAACTCGTCGTTGTCCAATGACGATTTATCATCCCCCATCTTTCACATATGTTAAAGCACAATGTGATTATTCATATTACGAAAACCATCACAAACAATTATTAACAATTAACTTTTAATTATAATTACTTACATGGTCTCTGAACCATCCCACAAAATGAATCTTTATGCTTTTTCCTATATTCTAAAAGATAGAGACGTTTCATTTCAACCTCATGCTTTTCAAAAAATGGCACGACTTCATCGCCATTATTCAGTATGAACCAGTGCACGTTGGTTTCTTAGAATTCACATACAGGGGCTTTACCAAACAATCGCATACTTTAAGAAAATACCAAAAGTGACACATCTTGTTCACCACCATCATCTTTGGGTTGGGGCCGATTGAATGCGGTCTCAATATGGCGGAGATACATTTCACAATAAGTCAGAGATTCGTTTACAATGTATGGTTCCACTATGGAGCCCTTAAGACGTGCCCTGTTTCGTACGTACCTTTTGTATGTGCCGATCATTTTGCAAATTGGAAGTACATAGTGAGATAATAATTTTAATTAATATCGAGGAGAACATGAGGATAAAATTGAAGGAATTAATTTAGGAAAAGGGTTCATGAATTGTTACCATTCGATCGGATACATCCACTGATAGCTGCTTGGCCCAGCTAGAGTTGTCTTTGCTGGTAAATATTTTAGCAAGTGAATTATTACATCAAAGAATATAGGTGAAAAAATTTGACCAAACATGCATAGGATGTGCACAACCTCATCTTTCAATTCGTCCATGTCCAACACATGCAGGGTTTTGGCACCAATTTGCTGAAAGAATCTTGACAACATCATAATCAGATAATCTTGACTGGAAGAAGCCATTGTAATAAGACGTGGCAATCATGACTCTTCAATCCCAAAATCTTGCCTTGGTTGATTTTCACACTTTGTGAGATGTTGGCCTCATATCCATTTAGAAATTTGAAAGACACAAGAAACTTCAAGAATTCTTTCTTTGGCCCGAGTTTCATTGTAAAAAGCAGATGCTTCTTTACATACTTATCACCATTCTTTTGTAACTATAGGTGTTTTTTGATGCCCATTTCCTTTAAACCTGCTCAAGCCTAGAACTGTATCATTCATTTTTTCAATTGATGCCAGGGATAGTCCCAATCAAACTTTCACACACATTCTTCTTAATATGTATCACATCAAATTGTGCTTGATTTTTAACTTGGACCAGTACTCCAACTAGAAGAATATCTATTTGTTAGTCCAATTCAAATGTGCTGGTGACTTTGACAGATTTTGTTGTCTGTTATTAGGGTGTTTGCCAATTTTACCAAATTGTAGGGTGTTTAACTGCCTCAATATGTCCTCGCCTAACAGTTAGCAAGGTCAGGCACTCTTTTCTTTTTTCCCTCAAAAAGGCTCCTCAATATCGCACTGAGGATGATCCCAACACAACCATCGGCAATGGGCCATACAGCGAACATTCCCACCATGTCAAGCTGAACATGTGTCTTGCATATAAACTGGACAGGCCAAGTAACCTTTAGTATTCTAGCTTGACAAATTCTCGTAAGCCAGGAAGTCATTAATTGTTCACATCAATGCTGCATGAATTTTGAACATTCAGCCAGTCGACTTATTAAACGTGAGCACACCGTTTTGCTACAGGTCTTTTAGTTCATCAATCAAAGGCCGCAGATAAACATCTATCTCCTTTCCGAGGAGTTATAGCCTAGGAATTAATAGAGTCATCATTGCGAGTTTCTTCTTCATGCACCACCAACAAGGCAAATATTAAGGAACCATGACCACCGCCCAAGTGCTATGGGATGTGCTCATGTTCTCATATGGATTAAATACATCGGTGTCAAGTCCTAATCTCACATTTTGTGGTTTTACTGTAAAATCGGGATACATGTTATCAAACATCTTCCATGCGCTTCCTTCTCCGGGATGTCTTATCACATCATCATTAACCCGCTTATCTTTGTGTTATCTTATATCACTGACTGTATGCGTCCACATGTACAACCGTTGCAATCTTCACTTTAGTGGAAAATATGGCAAAAGCTCCTGCAAAATATTCTTCTTCTGATTTTCAGAACTACTCTAATATCTCTGCTCATTGCACACTGGGAATTTATCCTTCCCCTCATGTTCTTTGTGAAACAAAGCACAATCATGCTTGCAGCATGAATTTTTTCATACCCCAACCTGAGCCTTTTCAACACCTTCTTCGACTGATAATAAGTTTTGAGCAAGAGATTGTTCTGCGGAAGCGTCTTTTTCACAATTCCCATCAAATGATCATAACTCTGGTTCGAATCACCAAACGTCACTTTCCAATGCATCAACTCCACGATAGCATTCAGCATGTATATAGGTTGGCTTCATTCAACAATCTCTCGTAATTCTCAAACTCTTCACTAGGAGTATTGTCATCTTCGTTCTTGTTTTCACCATCACCTTCATGAATAGTAGGTTGGTCTTGGACAATCAACGCATGTGGATAAGCATTGTCTATTATACCAATTAATGACTTGGTCATTGTTGATTGTTTTCTTAGAACAAATTAAATCACTGAATTCTAAGTTTACTCACAAGTGCACGAATTGCGGTATAGCAAAGCATGCAAATAACGAGGTCGATCCCATAAAGAATAGGTAAACATACATCAAACCAATTTAGCTTACTCACAACTCACACACTCAGCATGGGGGTTTAGATTTAGGTCAAAACTCACACACACACACACTCTCTTTCATAGCATAGTTAAGCATCAGAATCCACCCAACTATCAATTAACAAATAATGTGATAACATGCAATTTCAAAAGACTACAAACATAACATTTGATTACCAAAAGCTTCGGCTATTTCCTTTTGGCGTTATACCTTCCTTATGCCTATACTAATAGCTTATTGGGCCTACCCTAGCAAGTTAACGTGCATGTTACTAGATAAACTAGGGCAATCACCCATGCGAGAGTCATTAAATTCTGTGAAGATGTCAAACACATAGGTCGTCTTTCCAACTCAATGCACATGATGCAAATCTTTTGAATACTATTACCACAACCGTTGATTAAGTGGCTACTTGTTACTTCTAAAATTGTTATCCTTTCGAGCTTATTCAATTTTATAACAATCACTAGATGTTTTATCCCTAAGCTGGCCAATCTCACAGACTCTAAAACTAGTGCCATTTAATTAGATAATAAGATTTTATGCAAGTAACATCATCATAAATTACAGAAATCATAATTCAAACATTGAACACTAATAGAGGCTTCATCTTTAACTTAACAATGCATAGAAGTGACTAAGACATGAACATGAAATTAAAAGATTTAATTATATAAACAAACTACCAATCCATGTTCACAATCTTAATTAACACCTAAAAATAATAGAATAACACAAAAAACAAGAAAAAGAAAGAAGGAAACCACAAGGAGGTCACGGCAAGGCTAAAGGAGTTGACAGCAAGGTTAGGGCTTTTCCTTGGTGCTTGCGGCAAAGGTAGGGCAGCAGGGGTGCCACACCTCCTCTTCTCCTTGATCCACTAGGGTTGCACTACTCTCCTTCTCTCCTCCTCTATTTGGCTTTTCCTCTCTAAATTGTTGAAAATTCTCAACTCCAGAAAAATAAGTGTGTGAAATAATGAGATAGAGGGTCCTTTATATAAGAGTGATGAGGCAAGGTTTCCTTAACCTTCAAGGATAAAATTTGCGGCACCACTAAGATTAGAATTAGGGCTTCCTCCACATGGGCTTGCGGCAAAAAGGTCACTTAAGCCTACGTGGCTTACGCCTCTCCCTTGCATGCGTGTGGGCTTTCCCTTGGTCCATGCACATGCCTCTTTGGCCCATGCCTTCATGTGGTAGTGTTGACTTGAGCCCATAACTTATGGAAGCTTACAGAACCATTTAACTTTGACTATACATATCCTGGTCCTACTAGAAAACTTTAACCATTAGAGTTTCACTTTTCCTAGTTTAACTAGGATCTGCCTTTCCTAGTCCAACTAGGGTTTACCTTTCCTAGTCCAATTAGGGTTAGGTTTTCTAAGTCCAACTAGGATTAGATTTTCCTAGTCCAACTAGGATTTCCTATTTCTGACCTTGGACATTTATGGTTTTCTTGGCCTACCTAGGATTCCTTGTTTGAATAGGATTTCTTTAGTTTCCCTAATTTGATCAGGAATTGTCGAATTTTAGCTCTTTTGGCTTCTTTTTCATAATTGCTTCATTTGACCTACAAAATACACAAACAAAACAAAAATACACAAAACGCCGAATTCTAGTGCTCTAAGTTAAGGATTAGCATATAAAACCATGCACAAATACACACTCAATAGCCATCATCGTCACCAACGCTTTCAATAGGTGTTGTAGCTGTCTGGCATCCGAGGAAGTCTAAGCACCCTCATCGATTCACTGTGATAAACCCATGTCGTATAACTATATGTCATCTCGTGTGTGACTAGATGGTATCTAACTTCCTCCGATGTCTTCTAGAAGAAATTGTTACAATTTTGACAAGGACACTTTATCTGGTTTTGACCATTCACACACCTCGTTGCAGCTTCGATAAACAAGTTGATCCCATCCAAATATTGGTCATTGATACGATTCAAATCTCACAAGGGGTATATAAGTTTCACTAGAAGCCTAGATTATACAAGTACTGCATTCACTTTCAGCCTAAACTATGCCAACATTGTAATGCACATAAAAATAGCTCAAATATGCTCAAAATGAGTTATATGTCAAAAGAACAATTAAAGGAACTAGTTTCATCAATTTAATCAATATATGCAAGATCAAAGCATTGTAATTTATCATAGTGGTTGGAAGGAACCTAAACGACACAAAAAAAATTTAACAAAAAAAATCCAAAAACCAAAACTGACTCTTCCCCCAAACTAAAATGAAACATTGTCTTCAATGTTTCAAGCTAAGCATGCAATGAACAATCAAGCTTGGAAGACAAATATTCTTACAACCTACAAACACACTAAAACCAACAAAACTAAAGGAAAACAAAAGGGTTTAGAACTCCCTGAGGTCCATACAAACAACCATAGGGCAATGTCACTTCTCTCTAAAAATGTTAGGTTGCCTCCCAATCAGTGCTAAATTTAGAGTCGTCAGCCAGACCTATTAATACATCATGCTCATGGAACAGGATCTTCCAAGAGCATGTTCTCCTTCGAACGCTCCATATTAGGCTCCAAGTAGTGCTTAAGTCGATGACCATTCACCTTGAATGTGTTACCTGTCTTAGGATTGCAAACCTCTATTGCACCATGGGGATAAACATAATCGACAGCAAGCAAGATATAGAAATAACCCTTAGACATGAAATCAATCCCCCAAACATCAAAAAGTTCAACAATAAGAATGGGGTTAGGGGCATTTGATTTCGAGAAGAAATGTTACCCAACTTCTAGCATCTATCACAAGTAGTGCAAAAGGTATAAGCATCCTTGAACAAACTAGGCCAGCAGTAACCACATTGAAACACCTTCAGAGCTGTCCTCTTCGCTCCACCATGACCTCCACATGCATAAGAATGGCAAAAAGTTAGTATAGAATGAAATTCAGATTCAGGCACACACCTTCCTATGATCTGGTTGGAGCACCACTTAAAGAGATATGGGTGATCCCATATGTAGTACTTAGCAGTGCTAATGAGCTTCTCCTTTTGAGCTCTCTGTATATCATGTGGAAGTTCAATTGTAACAATGTAATTAACAATATCAGAGTACCAAGGAACAGACATAGATAATGAAAATAACTGATCCTCTGGAAATCGCACATTCAGTGGGAGGATGTCTTCCACTGCAGTAGAACTGTGCCCTAATCGGCTAAGGTGATCTGCCACCACATTCTCCGAGCCCTTCTTATCCTTAATCTCCAAGTCAAACTTTTTGAGCAACAGAATCCATCTAATCAGTCTGGGCTTCGCATTTATTTTCTGGAGAAGGTACCTAAGAGCTGCATGGTTAGAGAACACAATTACTTTAGTTCCAATTAGATATGACCTAAATTTCTCTAAAGCAAATATAACAGCCAAAAGCTCCTTCTCTGTAGTCGAATAATTCAACTGGGCATCGTTGAGAGTCCGACTGACATAGTAGATAACATGTGGTATTTTGTTCACTCTCTGCCCTAGCACAGCTGCCACAGCATAATCAGAGGCATCACACATCAGCTCAAATGGTAAACTCCAATTAGGAGGCATAATGACTGGAGCTGATGTGAGAAGAGTCTTCAATCTATTAAATGAGGCTAAGTACTCCTCATTGAAGTCAAATGGCACATCTTTGGCCAACAATCTACTCAAAGGCCTAGCTATTTGGGAGAAATCCTTGATGAACCACCTGTAAAAACCTGCATGACCAAGAAAAGATCTCACTTCTGTAACTGTCAAAGGCAGTGGAAGATTACTTACCAGATCAACGTTGGCCTTATCCACCTCTATCCCTCTACTAGATATGACATGGCTAAGAACAATACCCTGTTGTACCATGAAATGGCACTTCTCCTAATTCAGAACCAAATTGCATTCCTGGCATCTTTCTAAAACCAAAGCAAGATTATGGAGGCATTTATCATAAGATGAACCAAATACACTGAAATCATCCATAAATATCTCTATTATATGCTCCACCATATCTGAAAAGATGCTCATCATGCATTGTTGAAAAGTATCTGGAGCATTGCACAAGCCAAATGGCAGGCGTCTGTAGGCAAAAGTACCATAGGGACATGTGAATGTTGTCTTCTCCTAATCCTTTGGGGCTATAGCAATCTGGTTATAGCCCGAATACCCATCTAGAAAGCAATAGGAACTGTGACCTGCAAGATGTTCTAACATCTAATCAATAAAAGGTAATGGGAAATGGTCTTTCCTAGTACCTAAGTTAAGCTTCCTGTAGTCTATCAGACACGCCACCCTATTTGTACATGAGTCGGCACTAGCTCATTATGATCATTTTTGACCACTGTGATGCCAGACTTTTTAAGAACCACCTGTACTGGGCTTACCCATTTACTATCTAATATGGGATAGATAATACCCACATCGAGCAAATTCAGCACCTCTTTTAGCACAACCTCCTTCATCACTAAGTTAAGTCTTCGCTGAGCCTCTCTAGTCTGCTTGGCCCTATCCTCCAACAAGATCCTATGCATACACCTCGAGGGGCTGATCCCCTTGATATCAGCAATATTACACCCAATCACAGTTCTGTGCTCTCTTAGCACTCTCAACAATTTCTCCTCTTCCTTTGCACTGAGGTTGGAAGCAATGATCACAGGCAATGTGCTTCCTTCACCTAAATAAGCATACTTAAGATACACAGGCTTTCAATTCTAGCTTAGGTGCCTACAACACAAAGGGTACCAATTTTGTATCAGAAACAGGTAAATGCTCAAAAGCAGAAATATACATACCTGAACAGTGGCCTACAGCCTCAAAGTGAGCCAAAACGCTCTTAACCTGCTCACGTCATGCACGGCCATAGGGCTATGGATTAGAACTCTATCCAATGGATCACTACTACAACTCACATTGAAAACCTGTTGACAAACCAAGTCCATCACATCCACCCTAAAGCACTCATGCTTATCACTAGATAGTTTGAGTGCCTCAAACACTCTAAATTCAATGGTTTGTCCCTGCACATTCATGGTTAGTGTACCCTATTGAAAATCAATTTTTGTACCTGTAGTGGCCATAAAGGGATGACTACGTATTAGTGGTAACTGTGCCTCATACATAGGTACGACTTCCCTCTCCAAAACTAGGAAATCGGCTGGCAGTATGAGTCCATCCACTCAAACCAGAACATCCTCCAAAATCCCTCTGTGGTATTTAGCTGATCGATCAGCTAACTGTATACTCACAGAGGTCGCCTTCAACTCATCTAAATTCAAAGTCTCATACACAAAAAAAGGCATTAAATTAACAGATGCACCCAAATTAAGGAGAGCTTTTTCAATCCTGCAATCCCCAATGATACATGGGATAGTGAAGCTGCCTGGGTCCTTAAGCTTGGGAGGTAGCTTCCTCTGAAGCACTGTTGAAACCTCCTCAGAGACCTTTACTATCTTAAACTCCTTGAACCTCCTCTTGTTCGTGCATAAGTCTTTGAAGAACTTTGCATATATGGGCACTTGCTTGATAGCATCTAGAATTGGAATATTGATCTCCACCTTCCTGAATATCTTTATGACACCCTTCAAAGGGTCCTCCTTCTTAGCTTTTGCTACCTGCTAGGAAAAGGAGCATGTGAAGTAACCAATTTAAGAGGATCAGAATGTACCTGAGGTATTGAAGAACCCTTGGGAACCGCTGCATGATCACTTGTAGATGGCATAGAAGGTGGGGTACCATTAACAAGTTTGGCTATGACCTTCGGTGCATCCTCTGACTTGGCACCTTCCTCAACAACTACTTCCTCTTCCTTCCCAACTATCTTACCCCCTCTGAGAGTAATCGCGTTCACCTGCTCATTGTTCTTGGGATTAATGATCACCTACCCTGGAAGTCTTCGTGGCTCTTTCTGATTCAATACAGTAGCTAGCCAGCCCATCTGTTGCTCAAGACTCGCAATAGCCCTGTCAGTCTGTTGCATATGTGTTTCTAACTTTTGAATGAAAGACTATTTACTATGCATGAAATTTTCTGAACTCTGAGCCATGGATCAATCAACTCTTCCAATGTCTTCTTCTAAGGCTGTTGTTGTTGATAGCCTTGATGTGCCTGATGTTGTGGGAATGAGCTCTGAGGTTGCTGCTGATTTTAATTGTTGCTCCACCTAAAATTTGGGTTATTCCTCCACCCTGGATTTTAAGTAGGAGCAAATGGATCATTTCTAGGCCTCTGCATCTGATTCTGAGCCTGATAAGAACCCTGACTCTGGTAAGTACCCAAAGCATTGGCCTACTCCATCATGTGATCAGTGAAAGACTGGTTCTGATTCTGGGGACAACTTTCCATGGCATGTCCAGGCATGGTACATATGGCACAAACTGTGACTTGTGACTTGTGGCTTGTGGCTTGATCAACTGTTGTACCAAAGCTGATTGTTGTTGCACCAGATTAGTTAAATTATGCATCTGAGCTTCCATATGTGTACTAGAACTAACCTCATACATGCCAACTTTCTTCTGTGGACCTCTTGCTCTGTTGTAGCTCCACTGCCGAGAATTCTATGAAAGTGTCTCAAATAGTGCCTTGGCATCCTCAGCATTTTTGTTCATCAACCCACCGCCAGATGTGGCATCTACCATCATCCTATCTGAATCGAGTATACCGTCATAAAAGTACTACATAAGCTGATACTCTTGAATGTTGTGATGGGGATATGAGTTGAGCATTCTTGCTAAACACTGACTATCTCTTTCCTTATCTGATTCGTCTTCTAAGCTAGAAAGAACTTCTATAAGCACTTATTGGCTAAATTTGTCCAAGTCCAAATAGAAGCTCTAGGAAGTGAATGTAACCATGTCTTGGCTTGATCCTTCAATGTAAATGGAAATAACCTCAATCAGATCTGCTCATCATCTAACCCTCTGTTCTTCATAGTAGAGCAAACCTCAAAGAATTCATCAATATGCATATGTGGGTCCTCACCAAAAAGACCATGGAATGCGAGCAATAAATGAATCATCCTAGACTGGAGCTCGAAGTTATCGATAGTAGTCTGAGGATAGACAATGCATGATGCTTGATTAGCAGCTTGAGGTATAGAGAAATCTTTCAGTGGTTTATCCATGTTATCTTGATTCTGATCACCCATCTGCCTAAATGCTCTAGGACTAGAAGTTGTAGATGATGTATCTAAAGATACATGAGATGGTGTAGGGGATGGTAAAGGTAGATTTGCTGCCACTTGAACTTGTTCCCCTTTACTCCTTTCACAAAACAATCTGATTTGTGCTAATCTCTTATCCAAAGGAGTTTTGTTGTCAATTGGTTCCTTAGAACCTGGGACATACACAAGTACCTAAAAAGTAAGAAACAAAGGATTTAGAACTACAATTAAACAATTAAAAAGAAAATGAAATTCATATTTTTTTTTGAAAATAAATAAATAAGTTAATTAATTAAACAAATAGAAACGAAAATCAGANAAAAAAAAAAAAAAAAAAAAAAAAAAAAACCCCTAATTTAGAGCTAGATTCTCTCACCACCCCCACCTTTAAATAACTTCTCCCAAAACCCCTTATTATAAATTTAATCTCTTTCAAAACCCCCTAATAAATTTATATCCAGCTAAATTTGACACCCTCTTTTTTCAATTGTCCAATTATACCCTTTTTTCTTTAGATTATACTGTTACTCTCTCTCTCTTTCTCTTTCTCTCACACACAGTATAGCACCGCAAAGCAGACTCTCAGGCACAAGAACATCTTCACCACCTCGAAGACCTGACCATGAGCAGCTTCACACTCCGATTGCTCAGGTTCGTGTCGAGATCTGTCTGTGAGGATGAGCTACCGACCATTGCTCTGTCGCCGATGCACTGAATCGTCACACATGAAGACCTGAACTTACAGCTCCATCGCACATGAAGACCTGTGGCACCATGGAGTATAAGTGCGATTGCTAGATCTGATTCATTTTATTTTTCTAGATTTGATTCATTTTGCTTGTATTGGAACTTCTTCTATTTAGCAGAAAAGAAAATTAAAAAAGCAAGCAAGAGAAGAATGAATGAAGTAAGGCTTATGGGCAAACTTTTTGAACATTATCCCAAAGTTGTTTCATATGGGTTTTTACGGTTTCTTTCTTCTTCGTTCTTTTTCTTTTCTTTTTGGATATTTTAAGGCTTAGTTATTTGCTTATTCAATGATATGGGTATTTTAAGGCTTAGTTCGTTTTGGGTCTGAAGTGTTTTTTGCCTTTAGAGATTAAGGCCAGACATACAATCAGGAAGTGTTTACTTATTTATTCAAACCAATATATCCCCCCCGAGGGGGAGGGGGGTGTAGGGGTTGGTGTTTATGACTTAGAAACAATGAATTAAACCTAAATTAATGCTATGATGCTCAAATAATAAACAGAATGGAAAATAGCAAGTTATCTAGTGAAAATGGATGGATGAATGTACTAGGACACTAGAACTCAACCATTAGACCTCTTATGCAATGTCTTGATGTAATTGCTGAACCCTTAATTCCTATTGATGAGTGCATTCACAAATTCACCTATGGCATAGCATGAAAGGCATGATTCCCTTAATGTACAAACTAGTGCATGGCGTCTACCCTAGTTTGGTACCCTAAATGCAACCTAGGTATGGCATCTACCTAAGAATACAGCAAGGTCCATTAACACACAAATGAGAATATGAATACAACTAACACCCTAGAGCATGGTGTCTACCCAAGATGCATTAGATTCAATTTCACACAATCTGATTTTAACCAATTACTAAATTCCAGATTGCTTATCACTCATATTAGGGGCTGATTAGTTGTCGTCACCCTAAATTGATTAGATTCTAGATGTAATAACCCTAGGTGATCAATCAAGGATTAAAAACAACTAGAAAGCAATGAAAAATAGTGAAATCAAAATCATCAGAACATGGAATTAAGAATAAACAGAAACTACATCAATCTATATGAATATTCGGTCTAGGGTTGAACCTTAGACCCTAGAAAATGAAATTAGTTCATGCTAAACATAAGAAAACATTTAGAACTCATGTTTAACATCTAACAATTACAAAGATAAGAGAAAAGAAGGATGAAACCCTAGGAGAGCTCACGCCTCCAAGCTGCAGTCACCCTCTCTCTATTTTCTGATTTTTCTCTAAAATGCGGAACCCCAGAACACAGCTAAAATTTGGTTTAAATAGGTAGGTGCAGCTACTCCTCTTGTGGACTTGAATGTAGATGATTTCTTTCCTTCATTAATCTCTAAAAATCAGAATTTAAAAGGGATAAATAGGGCAACTAGAAATCTAACTTTTAGAGATTAATCGGGGAGAACTTCCATATAGGGCACATGGTCAGACTTCTTTTTAGGATTTGGACTGGGCTTGATCACACTTGGGCTTTTATATGGCTGAGAATCACCTTGAGTTGCACAAAGCTCACAACCCAGCCCCTCTCTATTTCTCATTGCTATTTTCTCTTCTTAGGCCTGGCTTGGCTTGTTGGGCTTTCATTTGTAAGTAAATGTTCATTTAGACTCAATTTGGGCTGATTTGTATCCATTTGTAACCTTTGGACTTTCCACCTACAATAAAGAGAAACAACTTAAATAACAAGAAATAAAGGAACTAAGCACTAAATACATTAAGATAGAGGGCCTAAAATGGACATATTTAAGGATCTGAGGAGACAGTGGAAAGAAAACAGGGCAGTAGGACCACTTTAAAAGGAACAATGGCGTGTATAAATGTTTAGTGAAACACAATTGATTTGAATAATTATTTTATGCTCATGGCTCACTAAGGCTTAAAGGTTTTAGTTTTTATGTTTTTTCACATGCCCAAAATTCGGGGTGTGACAAATATTTTCGCCACCTAAAGTAAGCTTTAGGCGACGACATGTATAATTTTGTCTCCCAATGACCCTGTTTCATCTTTTCCAAATTATTGCTTATGCTTGCTAAATGATCTTTTTGTTTTATCTTGCAACCTTGGGCGATCTTTTTCATTGCCTAAAGTAAACTTTAGGCGGCGGAATCTTGAATTACGTCGTCCCATGTGCCTTTGGGCGACAAATATATCTATTTTGTCGCCCAAAGTCCATATTTCGTTTTTTTCTAAATGATTGCTAACTTATCTAACTTATATATCTCCAACTGAGATAATTTTTAATAAGGATGATCTTTGAGTGAGGATGATCATCCATGCAAAAATTCTACCAAATTGAAATTTAGTAGGCTGTTCACTTATCATTTTAATAACCACAATTGTGCATATATGTTGTCTCAGATACCTAACTTGTACAATTCCGATGAGGCTAAATTTTTGAAGGGTTGATCTGCGAGTAAGGAACAAAAAAATGAATGGTTCGAATCCGATGCAAGTCCCTTGGATATGTGAGCTTCTACATATAAATGCCCTTGAAGTTTATAATTCTATTAACCTTTTCACCCAAACCTGTATCAATATTTGTTAAGACCACAACGTGATTTCAAGAATCAAATCCATTCATGTTATAGGATCATTGTACTCAATTAACTTAGAGCAATGATATTTGATTTCCTCGCCCAATGATATCTCTTATTTTATTTTATGGTATTTTTTTAATTTTTTTTTGTTGGTAAAGATTTTTGTCGAAAAAATATATAACACAAAAGGGAAAATATTATGGAAAGGACCTCACATATGGTGGCGGAGCCAAATCAGGACCCCTAATTCAAAAGTACATTCGGAAGGACTTAAACTTCACTTAACAGTCAAATAAGGGATTTCCGTCAATTTTTAGCTAACGGCCATCAAAAACAGATCACATGCTTATCATGTAACATTTTAAATCGGCAATTTCGACATTTTGCCCCAGTGTTTAATTAACCCCAATTAAAATGATTATCAACCAGCAAAGAAGCGCGAAAAGGTAGGGTTTGCTTGAGGCTTGAGGCTTTTCACATTCTCTACATCTGTTACTTTCACTTTCACTTTCAAAAAGACTGCCATTTTAGAGAATCTTGGGCGATTTTACGGAATCTTGGGTGAACAATTGCCTTTTTGACTGAGATGGATGACTTGTCGCAATTTTTCAGAACATATGAAGATCCTCCAAACTACAGTATGTGGTCCTGCATGTTTTTTTATTCTTATTGTGGCAATTTCTATGATGGGTGTTTAGTTTTGTATTCTTCTGTCTCTATAGTGGGAAAAGTTCTATTTCTTTATGATGGTGGGTGTGAGTGTTTACTACGTATGCATGTGACTACGGGTGTGTATATGTGTGTTTTGGCTTCTACTGTTTTAGCAGCATATGTGTGTTAGATGGGACCAATGAATGATAATGAGCTTCTAGTGCATTTACTGTATATCTGTACTTAGTAGCTAATTAAATAATTGGTAGTTAGGAAAAGGACATTGGAATAGATACTTTGTTAGTTAATTAGTAGTTAATTGAATAATTGGAAGTTAATTAGACAAATTATGATGAGTTGATGAATTTATGAATAAACTATTTAATTAGTCTAACAAATTATGGCTTTAATGGTGTTGGTTGTTTTTTATTGTTGAGAAATTGCATTGAGAAATGTCTCTTGTGATTGTTGGTGTTGTTGTCTCTTATGATTTTTGCACTTGATTTTTGGTGCTGCTATAATTGAATGCAATGGTCACAATGTAGGTGAACCAGAACACTTTACGTTAGAGATACACCATGGTGGTAAACTAGTGGAAGTGAATAATGTCTTCACTTATCGAGGTGGCCATATTATATGGGGGTACTATTGCAACCTAGATTTCATGTCTCTGTTTGAGTTGGATGGACATGCCACATGGCTAGGGTATAAAGTGAAGCCTGGTTATTATTACAAGACACAAACTCAAGAGTGGGAACCAATATTAACAGATGAAGATGTGCTGCAAATGTGTAAAAATCAGACTCCAAACCTAGTGGCTTATTTGTATTACATTCATGATGACGATGCAACTGAAGGTGGGGAAGCAGCAATGAAAGGTGGGAAAGCAACTGTGAATGGTGTGGAAGCAGCAGTGAGTGGTGTGAACAATAAGCAAGCAGCAATCAATGAGGGAGGTGTGAATAATGAGCCAGCTGATGAAGACGAGTATGAGAGTGATGATGATGATAGTAATTCGGATTATAAGTATGTTGACAGTGAATATGAGCAGGATTTAGAAGACTTTGACATGGCTAATTATGTTGATTTTGAAATTGAGAGTGATGGTGACGGTGGAGGGTTTAGAGATGTAGATTCTGAAGACATGGCCAATGAGAGTGACATTTCAAGTCTCCATGACAGTGACGAAGAAAATGATGATGAGCTCACTGCTAATGAAATTAGAAAGAAAAAGAATAGGCCCAGGTTCTCTTACTTCAGAAAGGAGGTAGATCTAAAGAACCCTCAATTTGAGTTAGGGCAATGTTATGCAAATGCAGAAGATTTCAAAGAGGCAGTGAGAGTGTATTCCATCATTAATAGTAGGGAGATAATTTTTGCAAAGAATCACTGCAAAAAGGTAAAAGTGAAGTGTGCAGAAGGATGCCCTTTTCATCTCTTTGCTTCACACGACAAAAAGATGAATTGTTTTGTTGTTAGAACCCTGGTAGATGAGCATTAGTGCACTGCCCCAGAGTATAACCAGTATGCAAATGCCACATGGATGGCAGAAGAATATGGGGATGAGTTTAGAAACCCCAAGTGGGATATTAGGGCATTCCAGGAGAAGGTGCTTAAGCAATACAATGTTACAGTGACTAGGTCTCAATGCCATAGAGCAAGAAAGCTTGCAATGAAAAAAGCACAGGGCAGCATTGAGGGGCTGTATGCAGTGCTTAAGGATTATCTGACCACCCTTCAACATCATAATGAAAACACCACTGTTGGTGTCCAATCAGAATTAGAAGGGGATGGTGATTCTGCTAGGTTCAAGAGATGCTACATATGCTTTGGTGCATCAAAACAAGGTTACCTCGAAGGGTGTAGACCTGTGGTTGGCTTGGATGGTTGTTTCATAAAGGGAGAACACCAAGGACAGTTGTTAAGTGCTATTGGGGTTGATGCCAACAATGGCATGTTCCCAATAGCATATGCAATGGTTGAGATTGAAAACTATGATTCTTGGCGCTGGTTTTTGGATCTTCTTATTACTGATCTAAAGATGGAGAATTCACATGGCCATGTGATAATATCAGACAAGCAAAAAGGATTGGTGGATGCTGTTGCTGATATGTTATCGAATGCAGAACATAGGCATTGTGTGAAGCACTTGGCAGCAAACTTTAGGAAGAAGCACCCTGGGATGTTATTGTACAACAATGTTTTTTCTATTGCCAAGGCCACAACAGAAGCCATGTGGAGGAGGGAGATGGCTAAGATGAGAGCACTTGATGGACCTACTACTGGTTGGTTCAATGACAAGCCTCCTCATCATTGGTGCAAGGCATTTTTCAAAACATCCCTAAAGTGTGACCTCATTCTCAACAACCTCTGTGAGTCATTCAATGCTGCAATAGTTTCTGCCAGAGACCAGCCTATCATCACTATGCTTGAGAGGATCCGTATGTACATCACATTGCTCATGGCTAGAAGAAGAGAAAACTGTCATAAGTGGAATCACAATCTCCCCCCAAGAATCAGGGAGATAATAGACAAAAGGAAGAAGGAATGCAACGTGTGCTTAGTCAACTTGTGTGGGGCAAAGAAATACCAAGTTGACACTGGGAACAAAATATGGGCAGTTGATCTGGAACTAAAAATATGTAGTTGCGGGAGATGCGAAGTTAGTGGAATCCCTTGTAATCATGCTATGGCATGTATATGAAGGCATGGTCATAAGATTGAGGATTATGTTGATGAGAAGTACAAGATAGATAGTTACATGGTCTCTTATGCACCAATGATTAATCTACTTCCAGGACAAGATGAGTGGATTAAGAGTGGAGAACCTCCTTTGTTCCCACTAGTGTACAGGAAGCAGCCTAGCAGACCGAAATTGGTGCAGGCCAGAGATGCCACTGAGCCCCAAAAACCCCTTACAAACCCAACAAAGCTTCAGAGATATGATATGGAGATCACTTGTAGGAAATGTGGGGTCAAGGGACACAACTCCAAGGGCTGTGGGAAAGAAAAGACACCAAACAATGAGGTAAAGGTTTTACACTACTCTCTGCTCAACTATAATTTTTGTCTGATTAATGTATAGTTAAGGCTATTAGCTTAATTTTGAGATGCACTACATAGTCATGCATTGAATTTATTCAAATTCATTTATTTTTTCATTCTATGTATCTTCATTTGAGCTGTGTATTTTAATGCAATGGCTTATATGCATATGCAAACACTTTCAATCACATTTTTGTATCATGACAAGCTATTTATTTTTGTTTTTGTTCTCTTGGCATTATTCAATCACATTTCTGCATCTCTATGCTTATATACCCTCAATAAACTTCTATGCGCATGCCTCTGCATATCTATGCATAACAACAGCACCTAAACTAGGTTGGCAGAAACAAATTAGTTGTTCTTTTACTTTCTCAATATTAGATATCATGTTTAGGAGTGATATCAGGTTGCCTTTTACTTGGTCGATATTAGGTTGCCTTATTCTGATTTCTAAACCTCTATCACTTGATCCATGATTTTATGATAACCCTATTGTGGACTGTTGTTGAATGCATCTCATATTGTCATGTTTTGTGTAAAAGGTGTTTAGAAGTTCCACAATGTGAGCATGCAGTGCATAGTTTGACTGATTTAGTTTTCAGTCTTGACCTTATTTATTTATGTGAAATTTGTTTTTGCAGTACAAGAGGAGGCAAAGGGAAGCAAAGAAGGAAGCAGAGAGATATAACCTAAGTGCTCAACAAAAGAAGGTGAAAAGGCCAAGAGTGACAATGAGGCAATACAGGGATAAAAGACGGAACTTATCCAGTTGATAGACCACTAGCAAGTTCTCAACCTACCCCACCAATGAATGAGCCAACTCATTTGACACCCAAAATGTCCCAGCCTAAGCCATCAAGGGAAATGCCTAGTAGAAGAGTGAAGTCACTTGCTAAGAGGATGAAAAATCCACCCACTTCCTAGGACACTACCAATCTGCCATCATCATCTGCAGGTTCCAGTGGTAAGATGAAGACAAAGGTCCCAGCCGAGAAAACCCCTTATGGTATATTATTTGGATAATTGGCTAACTACTAGTATTCGAGGGCAATTGGTTGGCATGTTAATGATATTTTGAACATATTTTGTGTTGGAAATTTAGGTTAATTTGTATTTTGGTAATATTATGTATTGAAAATTAGGAATGTTTGTATTTTGGGATTATTGCATTATTCCAAGGATGCATCAATGGTTGGCATTATGTTGTTCATTTGACATGTTGGGATTCATTTCACAAGGATCACAAATTCACATAAAATTGGGCTAAATATTCATATAATTAAGCAAGAATTACAAGGTACAAACCATTGAAGTCCATTAATACCCCAAAATCGACTTCCATAAAACCAAAAGTCATACAACTAAGTACCTACATGCCTATTGGCACTTTTTTTATTCCTTAAAAAACCCCAGCCCCAGAACCTTAATCACCCAAACCCAACCTCTTTGGTGACAATTGTACCACAGTTTTTTCACCTTTCCAATTCAACACCACAAGGAGAAAAAATACCCATGACACCACCAAAATGATCCACACTCTCTTCGACCTTGTTCGAAGCACAGCAATTTGCGACTCCATTTTGTGTTGCCTCCGGATCAACCCAGGGATCACTTGCTTGCACCTCTCACAACTAGGAGGATCAACCCACTTGAAAAAATTGCAATCCCGAACTCTACTGCAAAACCAAAATAAAGACACCCAACTCATAATCCATAAATGAAATAAGAACCAAGTCTAGAAATGAACAAACCCAAAAATTCTGACAACTCAGAATCATCATACCCCCTGAACCATCCCTCGAACCTCCTTCTAGGATTAGCATCAGTCCATGCCGTCGATCGCAATGCTGGCATCCCACAATAACAATATAGTGCATGAGCTGGTTCCATTTTTACAAAATCAGTTTTTTCTCTCCTTTGAGTAG